>CM069606.1:11831615-12059115 GCA_035771175.1 Paratinospora sagittata | reverse complement strand
TGAGTCCTCTTCTTCCCACCAATACAGCCAGCTGATAAATCATCACAGATCTCTGTGTTAGTATTCCAATTTGGTTCAAGGTTTGACCCAAGTACATTACTTTGGTTTATATTATTATTACTAATAGAACTAGGCAGAAACTTGCCCTCATTTTATTTCTTAATTTCATGATGGAAGATAAACATAGATAATAAATGAAATTATGCATTTTTCTATGTCTTTATATCCATGTATATAAATTAAATTGTTTTCTTTAAATAGCTTTTTCTAAAGTCTTTTTATCACATATTTTCATTTCCATTTAGCTTCTTTTGCCCACATTATTTCCATCCCCACCTTCCAACCCAACTCTTTTTTATACTACAGTAAAACCTCTATATAATCATACTATTGGAACTAAGTTAAATTTATTACTATAAGGAGGTTATAACTTAAAAGAGTTGTACTTAGAAAAATTATTATATGGTTTCAAAAAATAGTGTGCATAGATTTATTTAGTGTTGGAAGTGTTAGAAATATAAAAAGTCATTTTAAAAGTCTAAGATTTTACATTCTCTTTAATGTTTTTCTCTCAATGTAAATTCTATAAATATATTTTTTGCAATATATAGTTAATTATTACTATGTAGATGCAAGTTTTTTTAAGATGAGATCTAGAAAAATTATAATTTATTACAATGTAAAAATTATACTTATTTATAATTGGCCTAAGTTAGGACCGAAATTTTTTATGATTATGTAGAGGTTATTCCTTTATAGAGTATTACTATAGAGAGATTTTATTGTATTATTTATTTATATATAACTTGTTGCTTGCTTTGCTAACTAATTAATAACATAAAGTGCGGCATTTATGTAGCAATAGCTTCATGGATGAGTCACCTTTTTTTTTTTCTTGATGCCACCGTGTAATACACACATGCATGAGACAAGTGGATCATCCAACCAAGCATTTTGCATTAATCTAATCCTGGTCACCTTCTCTCTCTCTATCTCTCTTTCTCTCTTTCTCACTATGTATATTATATATGGTTATGCATGTGGATTATAAGTCTTGGAGATGGGAAATTCAAACTTGATTCAGCTTGTGGTGTCTCCTATGACCATTTAATGCTATGTCTTGATTTCCACTCTAATTATTTGTTTATTAATTCCAATTCCTCCATTAAAAGCTCAATGTCAACCACGCGCTTGATTCCATTCTAAGTTCTGTTCACTGCACGCTGAACGTCCCTACAGACATCTATTGAAAACACTCAAGATTTTGATATCAAATGCTAAATATATACTTATTTTAGCATCACAGTAAATAAGTACCTATGATACTCTTGATTATACATACACAGATATGGTAAAAATTACGAGTCTTTGAAATAGCAGAGTGAATGAAATTGGAAAAAAGGTGTTAATAAGTTGATTTGGTATAGTATTATTTTATAAATTTATACAGTTTCATATTACCATTCATAAATGTAATTATGATATTGTATTATACAATTAGGAATTTAGTGTATACTTCATGCATAATATGCATTTGTTTTCAAATGTTTAGCAAGTTATATTCTACTCAACTCTCTCAAGTACTACATGGTTGATTCAAAAAAGTTGTGTTAGGCCGTCGTTCATGTAATGGAATCCTCTTCCTTCTTAGAGCTTGGGACAGATTGTGTTTAGCAAGTTATTTTCTCATTATAAAAAAGCAGAAATAAATATATAATCATCATATTATAATTATGTTAACTATAATTTTACCTGCACGTGGGTAGCGAATTTCGTATGTATAGTACAGATACATGGATAGTGATTATTTTGTTGTGTATTTGATGAAATCTTGATATACTCTTACTGCATCCATGTTAGATACATCCAAGTGTATTTTAAAATAATCATGTTTTTCGATACATTTCATCTATTATCCTTCCTAAAATTCTTTAAAATTTCAACTATCATAAAACTAGTAGTCAATCATAAAATGCCAATTGTTATATACACATATGGTTATACGCCTCTTTCAGTATTAAACATTTTGCACTTTTCAATCACTATACCAATTACTAACATAACAAGTTATAAAGTCAATCTTAACATGGGAATACAAGTGACTAATAAAATATAAAGTTGATGAACAAGTCCATATGCATCAGCACTCGGCACCATCACTTAAGATTGACACTTCCTCGTCTTTGTACCAGTTTTTTTTTTCTCGGTGCGTGAAAGAATTTAGGAGTCAAAGATAAATAATTTCCAACTAAGATAAACTCGAATGATTAATTAATTAAGAATACTCCAACTCATTAATGTAAGTTTTTTCTTCTAAAACCTTTGCATAGCACAAGTTAATAGTTAACATTAATAAACTCTCTGTTTTATCTACTGATTTTGAAGAACAATATGAATAGATAACTTAAAAAAAATTGTATAAGAATATAGAGAATACGTATTACGTAGTATACCGCCTTTCCCACGTCAGATGCTATTTATAAAATCATGAAATTTTTTTTTGTAGAAGCCACAATTGGGTTTTTCTCCTTTCTTTTTTTCCTTATCTGTTTAAGGCTCGAAGGCACTATATTCAGACAATTTTCTTCAGAAGCCCTCCATGCATTTACAGAAACTAACCAAATTCTCAAGTCGCATGACTCTAAACACTTGCAACAAATCCAAAGGCAAAAATTGAACTTTACAGACCTTCAAACAGCTTCTGCCGCATCCTTGTGTGACAGGTCTTCTGCACCCCCAGCGCCCAAACTCTCTGCTGCTAATCTCTCTTCTAGCGCCCGTGCTCCTCTTTCTCTGCATTCAACCATAAGTACTGCTTTCAATAAAAACTCAAGAGATCAAAAGATCACAATAAAGGAGGGACTTATTTTGTTTTCCCACCAAAAGGTGGCACAGCATTTCTTCATTATCGGGTATTATCATGAATTAAAACATTGCTCAAGTTGTAACAATCATGATGGTTAAAATGACACTAGGGCACTGCAAAGCCCTAAAAATACTGCCACTTGACTTGTTTTCTGCTTCAGTTTTTGCATATTAAAAACAGATTTGATTTTGGGTACCAAGTAAGAGGGAATAGGAAACATGCTAATTGAATCACAGTTAAAAATCAGGAAAAAAAATTGTTTATATAAATATGTAACATGCAGATTTCTTTTGTTCAATATAGCACAACAAACAAAAATGAGCTACCTCCTCCTTGATGCCTCGATAGGGTCAGAACCAGGCAATGGTACTGCCCCCAACGTGTAACCCCTCACTTCATCTGGAACTTTAGATCTTCCACACAGCATCCGGTCGAATAATAATGCAATGGGATCAATAAACGGTCTGCAAATATCAATGGCACAAGGAAAGAATAAAAAGAAGGGAGAAAAAAGAGCAATCTATTGCTTCTAGAGAGAGCAAGATGGTCCTGTTACCTCACAGATTGAGGGAAGAAAGTGGAGAAGGCAAACTCATCGCTTGGGTCCCCCCTCATATTCGTTTCTGGCTTCCTTTGAAAATACCTCAAGTAAATCCAACTCATGTAAGTACCAAATATTAAGGTTGGCAGGTATGATGCTGACCCTTCCACAAAGAAACTTCCAGCTATGGATGGAAGTAACAACAAAGATGGCATCCACTGGATGGTCAGAAGATGGCACAATGCAAGAGTTAGAGGCATTCCTTTTGATTTGCTCAAAATATGTAAAATTTAAAGCTGATAGTAGTGTTCTGAAAGTGATAAGCCAATCAAAATCGTACCTTGGCCTTTATCTTCAGTGGAGGAATAAGAGGCAGTTCCTGATCAGGAAATATTTGCTTGATGCCAACCAGGAGTCCTGAAAGGACCCCATGGAAACCAGAAAGAGGGGCATAACTACCACAAAAGAAAAGAAATTTCAGAAAAATATGTGAGGTGCTCTTATTACTTTAGATAGACTAAGTGATAGATGTGAGGAAAGTACGTGTTTAACTGTCTCATAGCTTCATAAACTATGAATTACTAACAGAGGAACACTTAGGTCAAGGTAGATGTAGAACTGCACAAACACAATTTTAAGCTTTGTTGAATCTATTTTTTCAGCGTGCATCAGGTAAAGTGTTCCTTAGTAGAACATCGGTAATCTATTCATAATGTGCTTCACTAGATCACGAAGGGTACATATATACTTGGCATTTTGGTACACATAAAAGGAAAACTGAAAATCCAAAAAAGATGCTAGAGGGGAAAGAGAACACTAACAAACATAAAATATGCCAAAAGAAGTGTTAGCAGAGCAAAATAGAACTTACAGAAAATTTTCCTGCGTGGTAGTGTAGTACAATGCAATGGCAGTGACAAAGGCACAAATATATGTAAGAAAATTAACCACAAAGATGAACTTCAAGAACTCCTTCGAACCCCATATGGGTTCAAGCAGCCTCCCAATGAAAAGAAGTCCAAGCGTGCTAACAATGACCTGAGAAACATGTGCATCGTCAGAGATTTCTTTAAAGGGCATTTCTAACAACTGTGAGAATGCAACTATGCAATATTCTAAGTTAACCAAATACACAACGATACAGCAAAAACAAGCAAAGGCATGGCATTTTACAATTCATTTAAGGAGAGAGCATGCTGTGATTGAACTAGTATCAAACACATATATAGCCCTTATTTCCAGTATCCAAATGACAGAGATGGCAGTAATTCCAGAAAGAAAAGCATACCCCAACAACAGCTTGCTCCGTGTATCCAGCGGTCAAGAGGTTCCAAGCAAATGGAATTGTCCTACAAAATCAATTACGTGGAGAGAAATCCTCAGTCAATGAATGTGATTGTTATCATATAAAGTACTAATGGATATCAAACTATCATTTTTTTTTAGCAGAAACAAGAACTTGTTTATATTAACTCTAAAATATAGCACAATGTCTCGGTCGCACCAGTAGTGCAACCACCAAACTGAATTGGCAAACAGAGAAAACAGAACCCTGAATATCCCCAAAACTCTGAAAGAGAGAGACCCTGTACTGTGGATGCCGCAAAAACCCAAGAGCTAACCACAAATTTAATATCTTCCCAAAGCTTGTCCAACTCCTTTACACTAGATATCAAATTATCATGCTATCACTGAACAAATTAACCAATTCTTAAGATCTTAAAGAGGCAGACATCAGTCAAGGAGAAACTCTTCTATAGCTCCCTCAGCACAAGGCAAAGCTCCAATCCCATGAATTTTCCGTAATGTAGATTTAAATGTCCTTCATAGTACATGCATTCATTCATTTCCATGCCTACATTAATTTAAAAAGGTGCTAAGAAAGCTCAATAAAGTTGTAATTTTAGCATTTTTTCATGAGAGAACTAAACTCAACTAAGCCTTTTTCCAACCACATGGGGTCGGCTGCATGAATCCGCTTCCTCCACTCCGCTTTATTGAAGTTAAGCAAGCAGTCCTAGCCCTTCACATAGTTAGATTAGGGTTCATGTTCATAGTTATTCTGGTGAAGTTTTAAGCTGGCTGTCAACTACCTAACACAACCCTCTTCTTTTACCCGTGCTTGGGACCAGCCATGGCAGAGTTTTTTTCATGAGAGAATTCAGAGCACAATTTACTAAAACTACTGAAATGGATTACTACATAGACTAGCAGATTTTGCATTTATCTTGCACCATCCACACGTTTCAACCATATTGATACTGGATCTAATTCACCTCATAAATTAATACCCAATAATCCTGATCAACTAATTTACATTGCCTCCTAACATTTGAGACCATCAATATCCATTAATTCTGTTAGTGAATAGTGAAGATCAATCTGATAAATATGATCACTTTTCCTCCATTATTCTGAGTTTTATGTTGTTTGGGTCTTTATTTTCCCTGATATAAACAACTTCAACATCAACATCCACTTTCTTCATTTTTGATCATGCAAGTTTCTTTTCACAAATATTTTGTATCAAATATTATGGAATGATATGACAGACATATGTTGTGTATGTGGAAAACTTCCATTGGTTTAATCTATGTGGTCTACACAAGGGGGTGACATGTAATCTAAAAATAACAATTTGAGTTTAAATGATACGAATGGAATGAATCCAGACCAACTAGCACTAATTCAGTTCGGATTGGATGATATCACCTAAAAGGTTTGGGTCAAATTTTATGAACTTAACAAAGGTATCATATTGCATGTTTTTTTTTTTTTGGAGCAGTTTCAAACCAGTACACAGCCCTAGCCAGAAGGGAATTATTCAATTTTTTACTTTTCATTGAGATGGTTTTCACCATGCAAGTCATTCTAGCAAAAACATCAGTTTGTTATGAAACTTCAAACCATGTGGATTTCACATTAACATCAAAATTAAGACTTGTAGTTATTCCAATCATTTGGCATTAGCAACACAAGTTTTACTCCATCAGCTTTATATATGATAATATATTTTTTTGAATTTAGAACACCCATATCTTCCCTGACTATTCCAATCCAAGTCGATTTTAACCTTCCTATTACATTTCTCTATACACTCAGCTTACAACAGCTCACTCCTTTTAATTATATTTGTTTCACATGACCTATATTTTCATCTTTCACAAGTAAAGTTTTTCAAATGTTGAAAAATATAAATTCATGAGATCAAGGATCACAGCTGCCCCAATGAGTAGTGAGTGGTAAAAATTATGAGAAACTCAACTCAGCAAAGCCTTTTACCAACTACATGGGTCGATAACATGAATCTACTTCCTCCACTCCGCTCTATCAAGGAATGAAAATTATGCTCGGCACAGGCAAAATTAAACTACGGGAAAGGAAGGGTAAAAAAGAACTTGCAATCCAAGGGAATCCAAAAAATGTGTAGCATTTTTCTTTAAAATGAGGAGGATGGACAGAAATTAGTTAATTTTTGCATACTTTTCATACCTTCAATAATTTAAAAACTAAAATTTAAATATGAGGTAACATAAACTTTAAGGGGCTGTTTGGTAAGGGGGATTGGATGGGATTGGGACTAAAAATAGTCTCAATCCCATGTTTGGAGGTGAGGTGGAATGAGATAAAAATAATCTTACCTCACCATTTTATCCCCTTCCAACAGGATAAAACAATCCCACCTAAAATGGTGGGATTGTTTTATCGCACCCCTTTTTTTTTCGTCTTCTTCTTCTTCCTCCTCCTCCTCCTCCTGCAACTTTCTTCATTAAAAAAAAATAAAAAAAATAAATAATAAAAAAACAAATTTCAGTTTTGAAACCAGCACGGTTTGCAAAACCAGCGCAGCGATTTTGTTTTTTTTTTTTTTAAGGTTTAATGTAATTTTTTTTTTTTTTAAAAAAGACACCAATCCAATTCAATTCAAAACATACCACCAAACACATGATTACTCTATTTTTAATCATATCCAATCCAATCCCATCCCATAAAAATAATCCTATCCTATCCCGCACCAAACGGACCCTAAAGGGGGAATATTGGGACAGTGACAAAAATGGACGTGCCTGAGCTCTTCTTGTTTTTGCATTATAGATAACTAGTGGGTGTGCACGTGCGTTGCACGTGAATGTGTAAAGTTTAATGTGTTCATAGCTGAAAGTATAGGTTTGGGTGATGTGTTTTATTATTTTAGTCAGCATTAAAATTGTTAATAGTTAATACAACTATTTTCGCACGGGAAAAAGTTTAAAAAAAAAATTGTTTTAATTTATCCAAAATTTGGACAATTCAATTGTTTAACGTGCATTAAAAGATTTTTTATTACTTTTTTTTTTAAATCAATGCAATTATTATATTAGATTCTATAATTAATAATATTCAAAATTAAATATTGCTTGTACTAAAAATAATCACAACAATTTAGATAAGAGAAAATAAATAAAAATGAAGTAGATCCTATAATTAATACTATTCGAAATGAAATTAGAATGAAAAAAATTACAACCACAAAATGTAAGTAATTGGGCATTTCTTTTTTTTAATAATTAAATTAAAGTCTTAAATAGAAAATAATCACAACAATTTAGATAAGAGAAATAAATAAAATTGAAGGAGATTATGTAATTAATACTATTGGATGAAATTAGAGGGAAGAATTCAAATAAATTATTAAATTTAAAAAAAAACACAACAATAATAATAGAAATTAGAAAAATTTAATTGTAGAAGTGAAGAAAACATGTGAGGTTGGCCCTAGTGGTCCATTATTATGCTTTTATCAATTTCTTGAATTCCTATGGATTGATTCTGAAGATGCATTAGTCTAAAGTTATGTGATTCAATCTTCTAAACATATGAAAAGAAAGAAGAAAACAAAAAACAGGATTCCTTCAAGAACACTCAGTCGGTACTTCCAATTTTTATTTTACTTAATCTTTAACTCACTAAATACCACTATCTTTAATTTCTTTTTTTCAAATAAAAGTATGAGAAATAATAAGATGGGGTTTTACAGATCTGGAAAAAAGTAAAGAAGAAATGGATACCTGACAGATTGATGATACATTCTTCAATATTCAAATTGATGATGGCGGATAACAATCTCGGTAACAAATCTAGAATGAAAAAAAAAAGAGTAGAAGTTTTTTCTTTTTGCTTTTTTTTTTTTTTTCTCTACCACAAAAGAATGAAGAAGAAGATACAAATTTAGAAGAGAAATGAAATTTTTTTTTAGCGTTGGAATTTGGAAGAGAAGAAAGAAAGTTTAGAAAGTTTCTAAATAGGTGGAATGAGTTAATTAACTTTTGCCTAGAAGTTACCGGTTACATTACAGATTAGTAGCAAGATTTGTGAGATGGGTAAGAACAATGGGTAAATGTAAAAATGTCTTTTATACGCTCATTAATTTAAGATCTATTTTTTTAGCAAAGAACAAAAGTGAGAGTACATATGGAAGAAATGCAAAAATGGCCATGCGATGAAAAGTTCAAAGAAGATTTATTATAATAGTATAGATATATACTATTGTAATATTATAATTACTATTAGAATTATTTCTATTACCATTTTTTAACCATTTTTATTATGCTAGACCAAACAAATTGTAGAAAAAAGGAGAATGCATGGTTTGCGGAATGCATAGATAATTCTAAGGAAGAGAGATATCTATGAAAGCAACAATTCATAGATTTAAGAAACTTCAAGTCTCTAGCAAATATTAGATGGGCCTTGATAATTTAATCAGCACTATTTTTCACTAAAAAAAAATACATAATGATATTTGTGAACAATTGTGCCCTATCCATGATATAATGTTAAATTAAACATGATTTTCTGCTTAGAAAAGAATTTAAAATTCAAAACCTGTAGATCATACCTCGGGCAACACTATTTCATAACATCTTCATTTGTCCAAAGAAGCTTGAAAAGATGTGTGTAAAGTAATGATGATGAGGAGACAAAGACAAGGAGAAAAGAAGCTAAGGAAGTGAAGAAATATTGTGGCTATATGAGTTGAAACTATAAAAAGTCAAAAGGAAAAAAAAAAGATTAAAAGATTGTGCTCACACACATTAAAGCTAGCCCTACTAAAGAACCATGAAGGTTTCTATGTTCAATGTGTGGGGCAAAATGCCTACCCAAAAGAGCAACCATGACCCCTAACTTCATGACTAAACTATTTTTAGCATGCAAACTTCACCCAATTTTTACATATAAAGATCATCTTACATTTCTAATTTTTGCAAGAATATAGACCACAAACACACACTTGAGCAAGAAGGCAGGTTAAAAGTGCAAATAGGTGAAGATAGGGTTAAAATCACACCAAGACTTCTAACATTAGTAAAAATTAGAGTATTTGGTGAGCCTATTGATTAACCTACACTACATGAGAAGTAGAGACAAAGCCTTTTTCCAACTAGAAACTCGTGAACAATTGCTCACACAGTGATAAACTCTTACCATTGCGCTGAAACTCCCCTTCCCCAGAACCCATTAGGCGGAGGCTTCATGCACTGGGCTGTCCATTTTATAGGGTCAACTAAATGAATTAACTACCTCCACTCCGCTCTATCAAGATGTAACGCTCTATCAAGATGTAAGTTGACAATTATTACAAGTATTTATATCTTTTTTAATTATCTCTATCCATATTAGTTAGGCTTTTTTTACCTCTATCGTCGCCTTTAACTATTAATAGGTCATTCTTCTTAACTAACAGCTGAATTTTTTTTATTTTTTTTTTTGTATTTATTCAAACCATCATTAATCAATTTTCTTTCATTTTATTTTCCATTATGGTTACTGCTATCATTTCTTGAATAAATTAATTTACAACATCTTTCAATGTTTACTACGTATCCATCTCACCGTTCCACATCTTCTTTACACTTAAATTTATTAACATGTCGTTTGTTTATTACCCAACATTTTGTTCCATAAAGCATAGCTTACCCAATACATATTGTTTCATTTCCAGCCCATTCAATACATATGCTTGAGATGAAAGAATGAAGGAGTTATAATTTCAAAATCCAAAAACAAAACAACTAAGTTAATATTCAAATGCAATATTTGTCCCATAAATCTATGATCAAGCTCAACAATGAAGTGGCCCATTTGCAATACTTGTGCATGGAATATTAGTGAGAGACATTCGACTTTTTTTAACCAACATAAGTATTAGAATGTCTCAAACTAAATAAACTTCCTTAGTGATATTTTTTTTTGACAAGAAACAAAGTATATTGTATAACTTCCTTAGTGATATTAAAAAGGGAAAAATTAAATGATCAAACACACTTTTATGGAATAAATTGTGTATAGTACCTTGCAGGTATAAGTGCAAGATAAGTAACAGCAAAAGGGAAAATCTGTATAACGGCATGGCCACAAATGAGAATTACAGCAAGGCCCTTGCAAAGCCGCGTAAATCCAGAAGAGAAGCTGATGCCCTGCCATTAAAAACTATAAAACAACGTGAGTCGTCCTTTTCAAAATCTCAAGGAATGATGAAAAGAAATTAAGAAGTTAGAAGAACTCTTTATTTTCCTTGAGACTTTGAAACACAAAAGGGTTTCATATTCTATGGATTTCACTCCAAAGAATTCAGAGACATACAAATTGAAGAACCTTGGGTAAAAAGTTATAATTAGGAATTCGACCTTAGAAATCACAATCTCTTATTGCATGTTTCTAAGAGGTGATCTACAACGATGGCTTCACTAAAAGAGCGTACCAAGTGCACAATGGTGATGATTGGGACAATGGTAGGGAAGAGGATAAGCATCAATTACGGAAGTTTATAAAGGAATAGAGTGCAAAATTAGAGGATCTATTACACTAAATACTAAATAACCCTAAAATTATGCTTTATATTATTGATAATAATATGGGCTTCCTGCTTGTACTAACTAATGTGCTATTGCTTATTTTTTACATTAGTTTTTTTTAATTAATATTGTTAGAGACCCGTGGATGTTGCATCAGTTATTCAAGTTCAATAATTAGAATGCAATGAGTTTGAGATTTATTAAGTGGCCAACAAGTTTTAGTCTGATAAGAATTCTAGTTTAATCACAAGTTAAGAGGATTAGATATTAAGTGAATTTGTATAATTGATCTTATTTTATGGGAAAATGGAACAAAGGGTTGTGATGGAGCAACTATTATGACTCTAAATAAAAATATAAATAATCCAACTAAAAAGATCAGTGATTCTTTTCAATATGTCAGCCAAGTTGAACTTTTAATGGTGTGACTCTGCCTATACACAGAAAAGTTAATGGACTGACCCCTTTAGGACCATCACAAAGTCACTAAGATAAAATGATCAGTCAAAGATCGGTGGAGCAGAATGACTTTAGACTGAATTCTCGAGGACCTTCCAAGATACAGTTAGCATCTAAAAAAGGATCAAGGATGGCATGATGTTGTTCCCAACCATTGAAAAACTCAAAGCTGTTAATTGGCATTTGGTTTGGCTGTGCCTCCTAGACTTTGATCAGTCATTTGTAAGAAATGACGATTTGAGTTAATAGAAATGATTAGGTACTACTTTTCCATGTTCTTGATCCAATGTACATATTTACCCACTGATTAAGGAAATGACCATCAGGAACAAAGCACTCCAATATTTATCAATAAAAAGTGAAAAAACAAACTATAGTAGGAGGAGAATCGATGGAAAAGAAAAAAACGAAACTATATACTAGACCATAATCCAACCTATTTCAGAGTAATTTGGTTTCAGATATTGTAGTGACAAAACCAATTTCATCGAGTTTCGAATTAGAAAGACAACCACAAAACGCGTCAAGAATCAAGATTAACAAACCTAAAAACTCCTTCCATTTGATCTTCCACAAACAAAACAATCATCAAGAACACAAAACTGTGATGCTCGGAGAGATAAAAAAAAAAAAGAAAGAAAATTCACAGCGGACCGATCAGATCTTGCAGTCCGTGGTCGGACAACAACAGATCTCGGCAAATTATCCCTAACAAATCAATAAAAGACGAAGTGGATCGTACTTCCTAGTGCAATTGAACCTCAAAAGAAATGGATCTGAAGATCCGATCAACTTTTACGTCTTAACATTAGAATCCAGAATCTACTAAAAGAGCACCAAAAGAATTGAAATTCACACTGACTCTTGCAATTACCTGAGAACTCATGGACGGAGGATTTCGAGCTCTGAAAGTCCTCGATCTTGCTTTCCCTCTCTCTCTCTCTCTCACTTTCTCAAAATCTCAAATCTCGCAACGACGCTTTCGTCTCAAGTGTTCTTGTTTCTTGTTTCTTGTTTCTCGATTCTAGTGTTGCGTAACTCTAACTTAATTTTATCTATTTATTTATTTATTTAGTATGTAATTAAATTACACGCTAAGTATCTCAAAAAGGCCAAAACTGAGGTAAGCATGATTTGCCAACGCGAGATTCAGCCTTCACCGTAGGATGCGTTCTTTTTTGACTCCTGGATCTGTATCTTACGGTGTAAGTTCACCTTATCCTTGAAAAACTGGGATAGAATTGAAAAGGTGAGACTATCCGTCAAAGTCGACCAAGTTGGCACTAATTGGATCAAGGGCACATTTTTTTTTTCTTTCGGTCAGAAGTTCAAGTGCACATTAAATTTTACTTAAATTACATCAATAATAAATGTATAGGGCAAATTTATCACAACAATTAGGGGCTCATTTAGTAAGTAATTTAATTATCAATTTTTCAGCGTCTTGTAGGTGTACTTATTCTCTTTGGACGATACTAATCTTTTTAGATTCGAATATAATTGAAGAGTTTGGGCTGACCTTTCCAACATAAATAAATAAATAAAGACGCATCAAGACTTGAATTCGAAACCTACACCTCAATCCCACTTATAATACTGGTTAATTGGTTGTTTGGTTCAAATATTTTCAGAAAAGTAAAACATCGCCAGCTCCAATGGTGTGCATCACAATCTCTTCACTCAAAGTCAGAAGTTCAATTTTCTCCTCTTAAAAATAAGTTGGAGTTCTCCCTCTTCTAATAAAAGTGAAAATAAGACCATGGTAATTAGTTCACATAATCATCATCCGAACTCGTTATATCCCTCACCATTGTACTCACCTTCTTGGCCCAACTAAAAAATTTCTGCTTCCTCTTGCCTAAGTATCAGCATCCTCAAGCACTCAAAAAAAATATAATAATAATAAAAAAATTTTCCAAAAATGGTTGTGTTTGGTTTACATCTGAAAAAACTGTTTTTTATTTCCAAAAATAAAGAAAATCAAGCTAGAGATACACATTTGGGACATCATGACTTAAAATTTTGGTTTTAAATTTCACCTTTAGAAAACAACATTTTTTATTTTTATTATTTTTTTGCAATGAGAACAACATATTGAAAAAACAACCAAATGTCATTTTTCAAGTTTTCTAATCACCTTTTCTCGGTGAAAACAGAAACCTTGTTTTCGCACACCAAACTAATCATGGCGATAGGCTGCATTTTGAGACTTTTGACATAATTACTCTTCAAAAATAAAAATATATCACAAATACCATCAAAATATAAATATTGATTTATTTGCCCTACTTTACTATTCATTGCTCAGCCGCCAAATAAACGTCACATGAGCGGCGGAGGTGACATTTTTTACAAGAAAGACGTCTTTTCAAAAGACGACTTTTTTTTAATTTTTTTTTTTTAAAATTAAGGGAAGGGGTCTTCCTTTAATTTTTCTTTTTTTTTTAATTTGTTTTTTGTATTAAGGAAAGGGATGGCGTTGAAGGAACCGAAACACCTTAAATTTCTCCGAAGTTTAGCCAAAATCGTCTTCTTCGACCTTTAAAAAAAAATAATAATAATTTTAAGGGTTTAAAATTTTCACCGTCATTTCTCTCCCAAACACCTTAAATTTCTCCAAGAAGACGATTTTGGCTAAACCCCATTACCCCAAAATGGATCTCTTACTCATTAATTTGATCCAAAACCAAGACAGATAAACCTTGTTTTGCTCTATAATTTTCTTCATCAGATACCCATTAATGGTCACTATTCTTTCTTCAAAGATCTTTTTTTTCTGCAACTCAAGCTGAAGATTTACTTTTTGTTTTTTTTTTTTAAAGAAAACCAATAGATTTCTACCATTTCCTGCAATTTTATCAAGACCCAGTTGCTGAAATGATCAAAACCATCCACCAAAATTTCTGCAATTTCTCTCAAATTTTTCTTCTGTCTGCAACTTCTCACAGAATTAAATGGAAGCCCATAACTCATTATAACTCATTATCAGAGCTTTCTCTGGAAATGTCTGGCACCCATTACCATTATTCCCCTCTATGACCAAACAGAGAGCATTTTTTCCCGTTCTTTCCTGGTCTTTGAGAAGAAGAAGAAGAAGGCAATCGACTCCCATGTATTGCCCATTCCTCCACTTTTTGATTCTCCATTTCGGGTCCTTCAACGCCTTACCCTCCCGTTATACAAAAAAAAAAAAAAATTAAAAAAACGCCTTCCCTTAACTTAAAAAAAAAAAATTGAATAGAAAACGTCTTTTCAAAATACGCATGCCTTTTACTTAAAAAAAAAATTAAATGAAAAATATATTTTTTAAAAATGTCTTTCTTATAAAAAATGTCACCTCCACCACTCATGTGACACTTGTTTAGCGCGCTTACTGGACGATAAATATATTTTAATAGCATTTATAATTTTTTTTTATTTTTAAAAAATAATTATGTCAAAAGCCCCTGCATTTTGTATCCATTTTATATTCAACTTTCTATATTTAAAAGAAAAGGATAAGAAAGTTGAAAAAATTTGTGTGGTTTAGCATGTCCCAAAAACTGTTTTTGAAAATAAATTAAAAAATAAAAATAAAAATAATATTTGACTAATACACTTATTAACATTACCCCATAAAAATTATTAAATTATCTTAAATCACGTGTTGACGTGATTCAAAATAATCCAACTTCTCTCAAGAACAATGTCTACAACTTATATTTGAAAAACGTGTTTCCAAAGCATTCTCTTTCTAAAAGAAAACATACAGAAACTGTTTTTTATAGTATTTTCTTTAGTTGATTTGTAACAACCTTTTTTTTTTTACTTGATTTGTTAAACCTTAAACAAATCAACAAACTCGTTTTCAAATTTTGAAAATAATTTATATGCACTTCTTTTGTGTTTTCTGACCAATTAGTATATCCTGATTCTGAACCACAAACTGATCCACCCCATCAACTTGGCCTTAAACAAAAGCATAGGAGATTTGCAAAAGGATCACCTTCTAACAAATTGCACGCAAATATGAACACCGTTTTCTTTTCAACAGTGCATCTTTGACATTAACTTATTCTGGAAATTACTTTACATAACATGGCCGAGGCATGAAAATTCCCTTTCTGAAGGAAGAATCATCTTAAATATGACCATATAAAGCACTAATGGAAAACAACTGCCTAGGAGCAAATGATATAGAAGTAATAACAGCCTCTGACCAGGAAACCAGAATCCGATGCCAAGCTAAGGCTGAAGCTGATACGAATATCACAAATGAAGCCCAGCAAAGCCTGAGCATTAGAAATGGTTCTCTCTTTGCTGACCCCAGCACCTTGTAGAAGATCACCTTTAACCGCCTATCCTGCAGGACAGACTGATAATTAGATAGTCCAAGAGACAGGTTCGCCTCTTTGTCATTGGAGCCACTGGACAGACTCATTTGTGAACTCCTCATTCCAAAAGCATTGATCATCCATTGATGGATCATATCAGCAAGGGCTCTGCAAACTTCTTGGCGGAAGAAGGTTGCTTCCTTCGAAACCATAGCTCGAATCAATGAAGGTCCATCCTGTGTTATCAGTAAGAAGGGTTAGAAACGGTAATAAGCGCGGAGGAGAACATATCAGTTCACACAGAATATCAATATGAGAATCTGATAAATAAATGATATTAATAGTCCCACAAATGGATCTTATCAGATTATCTGATAAATAAACAAAAACCAGAGTTATCAAATATTAAACCGATATCTAGGTAATTAGCCCCATCTAGGTGAGGCGGTGCCTAGTTTTCGCCGACGTGCAAAGCAACAAATAGTATTTTTTTTATAACTCTTCAAGTAAATAAATAAAAAACTTCATACATATATACTATGTATATATAATTACATATTTCAAAATATAGAAGTCAAATCTTGCATTAAAAAAACTCTATTATATTTTATACACTCTTTAAGTTTGCGTCCACAACATATCAAAAGATAGAACAAGTTCATATATAATGAAAATATAATGATTTAAAGGGCATTGTTTGATGTAATACAAATGGCAAAAAGAACATATTTGCAGCAATATAAACAAAATAAAACAAAAAAAAAACTTAGAAAACAAGAAAAAGAAAAAGAAAAAGAAAACTTGAATGATGAAAATATAAGTGTATAACACTAGGAAGTACAAGTTATGCCAATGTTAACGCTATACAATCACATGTATAATATATGAAAAGTAAAGGACCCTACACTTTGTATTTACATTGACCTCCTTAAACTTCATAAAAATTTTAAAACACCGCCTGCTTAAGCATGGTCTAGGCAGTTTAGTTGCAAATGGCCCAAGCAATAAATTAATTGTTGCCTAGGCATAACTTTGACAAAACTGATAGAAACAATAGCAGACACTATTAAAGTCTAGACAGAAAGAATGTAACATGTCATAACTAGCTCCTACAATTACTTAGATCGACAACCATATACGGCAAAGGGTAGCAGGAACTCCAGTTAGTTGAATAAAGATCAAAAATAAAATTGAATAAAAGCTTAGTCAAAATACACTTACCACAGTCATCAAAAGTCTTCGTAGCACAACACCATCTTTAGATGGCAAAAGTGTCAAGGCTAAGTTGGCAATATCAAAAACCCCATTACGCTCAGATGGACCATATGCAAGAGAAGTTTCCACATTTGAAGCAACACCCGCATTAAAGCCTTTTCTGAATTCATAAAAACAAAGGTTTTATAAAGTTTAAAATCAACATTAGAAACAAACTTGAACTAAACAAAAGTGAAAAGCCAAATTAACGAGTGAATATATGTAATTGCTGTGAAAAAAGAGAAGACAGAAAGACGGCTAGGGTTTTATTGATAATTCTCTAAAAAAGTGTGTGTACAAAAGAAATTAAGCAAAGCTTATATAGCTACTAAAAAACACAAAATTACTAAACTGCACCTAATATAAATAAGTACTCTAATATACTAAAACCTAATCCATATTTCACCAAATATAATATTACTCCAACAATTGTTTCAAGAGAACATTCACAAGTCAGGACTCGGGAATAGATATATATATATATATATATATATATATAAGTGAAAGAAAGGCAAATATTGGTAGACAAAATATATTTCATAATGTTCTCTAGATAAGGAAGGTACTTTCTAGCTCTTGAAGAATACGTGCCTTACTTGAAAACCTCGCTAGCACCTCAATAGTTTAAGAAAAATAATTTTATGAGGCCAATAGATCTTCATATCTAAAAGTTCAACTGTTCAAGCACAAAAAGGATTGATGAGGTCCCTTTTCAACTCACTAATCCAAATCCAACTGTCTAAAATTCAATAATTATTATCATAGTTTAACATTTTTATGTACTTGGTATTAAATTTAATAGGTGTGTGTGGTAAGAAGAATCTTAGGTATTTCAATAATTATTATCATAGTTTAACATTTTTTCCCAAAATTTGGTATTGTTAATAAGAAACCAATGAAAGGACCATTCTTTCAAGAAAAAGAATGTACAAAGAGAGAGAACAAGAGGTCCTCAACTCCTCAGGGAGGGACTACAAAAGAAGCCAAAAAAGAAAAACAAAGCCAAAGGCACCAATTAAAGGAAGGATCCCATCATCTCCCAGAATTTTCGTTTTCATTTGAAAGTTTTGTTGTCCAATACAATCCAAAACAAAAAATTTCTTTTGTTACTATGATATTTATGGCTCTTAACTCTAACAATGATTCCATCATAACTAACTTATGGCCAAGACAAGCTCATTGGAATAAAATAGACATAGTCCTTAACTGTTCATGTGACTACAAATATGAGTCAAATATTAGTAGACGAAGGCCTCAAAGAAATTTGACTCACACATGAACGTTGGGCTTACACAAAGATTAGAGATGAATAATACCACTAACTCATGATTCATGAAGTCACCCCATCTTTAATATATAATAAACCCAAAGTTATAAGTCCCATACATGAATTTGAAACTAACAAATGGGGGTGGGAATATGTTTGAATTTGTTTGTCTGCTTAGGTTTGACCCAATTTGAAGCAAGTGGAGAGCATTATCTTTACAGAGTGGGTCAATTATGGAAATAATCTTCATGACCGTTTTTAGAAGCAAGTCAAGTCTTGACATTAAAAACGGATAAACAGGTACTCACTTATAAGAGTAAAAAAATTATAAAATTAATTTGTCAATGAGTTTTACTATTACTATAATAATACATCTAGAAAATCTATATTCTGTTTATGTTTCTTTAAATCGTTAGTTGTTTTTTTTTTTGTGTGTGTGTGTGTGTTTATAATTAACATGATATTACTAATAATAAGTAAAATATATCAAAATAAGCATACACTAAAAATATATTTAATAAAAGAAACATATACTGTACATGCAATTACTACTATTTATCTAAGCTTAATATGATGAGCTTAACATCTTTTTTTACTATAATTATTTATACTATTATAATGAGAATTGTAGTTAGGAAAAGGCTTAGTTGAATTGACATGTAGACTATTATAATGAGAATACTTGGGTAATTGACGGTGAAGCCTTTATTCTACCTAAAATACTCTTGAAAGGTTTATCTAAAGTTTTTGCTAAAAATGGGTAAAATAATATTTTGTATGTTAACTACCTTTCAATTTTCACTTTTGCACACGTATCCTACATTTTTGCCTTTTCTAATTTGGATTTTCCCTATTCTATCCTTCTAACGTCTAATTTTTTACTCATACCTATCCTCATCTCATTTTTATACAATTTTACCCATTTTAATTGTATCAAAAAGACAAAAGCATACGTCTTTTCATAAAGATATTACTTTATTTTAATTAATTTATGATAAAAAACACGTGCAACAACGCACGTGCAAACACTAGGGTAATTTAAAGTAATTAGATGTTTGAGAAAATATTCAACATTTCTACAAGGATTTCATATTCAACTTCACACTTATGGTTAAATAAGAAAAATAATTTGTGCAATGCCTAATACTATTGGTCTTTGGAATTGTAATCTTTTCGGAAGCTCTACAAGGCTGAGTTGGAGGAGCTATGCTTAAGAGAGGATAGAATGGCAATCCAAAAAGCTAAGATCAAGTGGCTCAAGGAGGATGATGCGAACTCGAGATTTTTTCATAGCATTCTCAACAACCGCCGCAGTAGGAATTGTTGCGGAGAAGAGAACAATCTATGGGATTGTGTTACCATGTACAAGAAAGAGTGTTTTAGAAGTTGCCATTTATATCATCTACTAAGTTTGTAAACTATACACCCCTGTATATCTATTTATACATGCTCACATTGAGACAAAATGAATAAGAAAAAATCCCCCTTCTTTTCTCGTAGACGTAGGTCATAGAGCCGAACCATGTTACATCTTTGTTTTTCATTATTTTATTTTTTCAACATGGTGTCAGAGCTTTAGGCTCGTACAACTGGGAATTTTTTTTTTTTTTCGAACTTCATCGTCAGAATTTTTTTATTTTGGCCTTCATTGTCGGAACCTTCCTCGTTGGCCTTCATCACCATTAAACGTGTTGTTGATTGGTGCGTGCGTCTTCATCACCGCTACTGTATCACCATCACAACTCCGCTACTGTGCGTCTTCATCACCGCAATCGCAACATTGTTGTTGTATTGCGGCTACAACGTCTTCCTCATGGTCACTGCCGATATCCTCATCGTTGCCGACGCCTTCGTCTCCAACATTGTTGTGTTTCAGCCGTCGTTGCTCGAACCCACCATTGCAAATCTTTGACGTTGCTCAAAACCCACCATTACTGATCTTTGACGTTGCAAATCTCGTTGCTGCTTCACAGACGCTGCATATCTCTCTCGCGCATCGCAGCATCTCTCTGATCTCCATTGTCTCGCAGATCCATCAGATTGTTGCCATTATAAACCCTTGTTGTCGTTGCTACTGCTTATCTTCTTCATCACCATCAACGCGATCTTCATCGCCATTGACGCTACCTGTCGTTGTTTCTGTGAACCTCGTCGTCAACGCCTAGTATCTTTTTCCTCTTCTTCTCTTCCGTCGTCGCCGTCTGATATCTGCAACTACCCTTTCATCTTCCTTTTTTTATTTTTGTTACTTTTCGTCCTTTTTTTTTCTTTTATTCGCAACTACACCATAAATATTATAAAAAAAAAATGTCGATTACTTCCGAAACGGTGCAAACTGAAGAAGCAGTTGACAAAACGGAGAAACGGGAACTACCAAACATTTAGGCAACATACAAGAGATTTCGATCTGACAATGCGAGAGACTATTTTAATCAAACCTTGACCAATTACTTCCAAAACGAGGAGATCCTTCATGAATCATCATGTGTTCACACCCCACAACAAAATGGAGTTGCTGAAAGAAAAAACGGCCACCTGCTTGATACAACCCGAACCTTTTTATTTCAGAATAATATGCCTAAGTTCTATTGGGGGGAAGTTGTCCTTACTGCAACACACCTTATTAACCGCATACCATCCCGGACCCTTGGTTTCAAAAGTCCTATGAAAAAGCTCTGTCAATTTTACCCTAAGCTCAAAATCTCCAATAATCTTATACCTAAGATATTTGGGTGTGTATCATTTGTCCATGTTCACCAGCCCGACAGGGGGAAGTTGGACCCCAGAGCTCTCAAGTGTCTTGTAGGATACTCTTCCACTCAAAAGGGATATAAATGGTATCATCCGCCATCAAAAAAATCTTGTCTCTGCCGATGTCACTTTCTGTGAACCTGAGCCATATTTTTCCGCTCCTACTCTTCAGGGGGAGAGTGTCATCATGGAAGACAAGGATCAGAACTCCCTTGATACTCTTTTGATCTTTTTGACCCTTTTAACCTCCAACAAACCAAACTTGAATCTCCTACACCCTCTGTACCCAATGATGAACCTAAGGATCGGATGACTGGACAAATGTACTCAAGGAAGAAAGTTGTAGCTCCTGAATCGATGCAAGTTCAAGAATCTGAACCAATCCCTGAAAATGAGGTAACAAATCCTAAACCCTCCTTACAAATTTCATTAGTTTCTGAAACTAACAATGATCTTTTAGCCTCTGAACCTGACAGTGATCTTCCCATTGCCATTAGAAAGGGAACAAGGGAATGCACTAAACATCCCTTGTATCCACTATCTCATGTTGTATGTAATCCCCTGAAATTTCTTTTAAGGTGAGAATTCAATTAAAGAAGAAAAAAAGGCACCAGACAACACAAAATGCTCCCACTAAAGTTACTTCTTGCAGTGAACCAGATCTCTTGAAGTGTAGCCTCCAAATGGGCGAGACTACCCTCCTTGACTTCCAGCTCCTGCATTACCAAAAAATAATCTGAAAATATAGTTAAATTTGAACAACAACCAACTGAATATTTCAACCCTCTTAGAACAGCCTTAGCCTCAGCGTCCTCTACAGATAAAACAACATTTTCAATCCAACTTTCAGCTTTCCTCACAAGACCTTGGTAATCAAGAAGGATCCATCATGAAAATTAGCTGTATTTCAAGCAGCATCACAATAAAGACACCAACCAGAGGAATCAATAGAAGGATTCGCCACCATCTTGCAGGGGGTTGAAGTGATTTCAACAAAGCTTGAGTAGTTCAAGAATTCCTCAAATTGAATAAAGGTGTTCTGGATGACTTTGGCAGGGGATATAGATAAAATCATTGAAGAGTACTCTGTTTCTGCATTCCATTAACTGCCAAAGACCAAATGCAAACCATGTTAAGCCATAATCACCATTGCCAATGCTCCACAGGGACTTACAAACATAGTCCCAAATTTCTTTTAAGGAGGCACCAGGCACACAACTTGAAAATAAACTGTAATCCCCTGAAATAACGGACTGGGTGAAGCCAAGAGCCTCAGCCAAATTGCCACCCTTAAAAGGTTAACCACGTTGATGAAATCAGAGAAAAGAATCCTAATTACTCTCCAATTGGATTTGCAAGGATTCCTAGTGATCCTAATTACTCTCCAATTGGATTTGCAAGGATCCCGAGTACCAACGCCACAAGAGATCTCCTTCAAAGTTGATTTTATCTCCAAGTAAACTAACTCTAGAGTTTATCTCGATCAATCTCAATCATACATAAGCTAACCCTGATTTTCGTTCTTCTCTCACGAACCAGTGACTGAAGCGCGAAGAACGGCAAGAATCCGCAGCAGTACCCACGGTGAGCAATCTCTCTTCTTCTTCTTGTTTTTTTTTCTCTTCTCTCTTCCTCTTCACACCATAGCTATTCCCTGTTTTCACAACCATTTCTCTTCCTCCTTCTCCTCTCTCTCTGCCGCCAAATTCTCAGCACAGAGATGCTTGAGCCACCGATCTCAAAATCTCGATCTTCATCTTTAAGAACTTCAAGATCTTCTCATTCATCTTAGAACGCCATCTGATCTTTAATGGCGCCTTCAATACAGATTCTCTTGAAGGAGAAGAAATATCCATTTCTGCTCGCGTTCTTCGTGTTGCTTCTTTGTGTTTTCGTTCTTCTTTTAACCAACAAGTAATATCTTTACCTCCCGTAATAACCGATCTTGGAAAAACTCAGTCGATCTCATCGTCCGCGATGAAAGGATCGAGGGCACCAACAAGAAGCAGAAACCCCAAAACCCTGATCTCTCTCTCTCTCTCTCTGTTTCGGCTCGTCGGAAACCTCAAACCCTAGCCATGGCCTCTCGGAAGGTCTTATCTTCTCTGCAACCACCGCCGTTAACGCCTCTCTCTTCTTCTTCTTCTTCTTCTTCTTCTTCTTCTTCCCCTTTCCTCATCCCCTTTTCTTTTCCGTTTTTTTTTTTTTTCTCTCTCACTTGTTTTCTTCGCCATTCAATCTGCAAGTGTTATTTATTTATTTTATTTATTTATTTTTATTTCTTCTTCTTTTCTTTTAAGCAACCCTATCTAGATTATCATATTATATGTATAATATTAGCTAAGTTATATTATGGTATAAAATTAACTAGCTATCATCATATTATATGATGATATGGTATAATATTAGCTAAGTTACCATAATATTAGCTAATATTAGCTAAGTTATCATCATATTATATGTATCATCATATTATATGTATATCAGGTGGAAGTTTATTAGCTAAGTTATATTATATGTATAATGTGACCACCACCATACAACATAGACATGTATGCACATTATATTAATATAATATAATACAAAACAAGTGATTAACGTGTGATTTATGCGTTGATAGGTTGATAACACCCAACGTCGAGGAATCTCAACACATTTGGAATTTAGCGATTCAGGTGGGGATGATTCTAGACCTTCATAATATTTTATTTTGATATATAGATAGGAATGTTAAATTAATTAGGTCTATAATATCATTATATTGCTTATGCATGCCTATTGTACGTGATGTTATTTATACCATGCTGTGATTAATAGCCATGATGATATGTGTCAACATGACTTATGGTTTTGATTAGATGATAATTAGATGCATGAAATTTATATGATATTTGAGACTTATTTATAAATTATAATGTCGGATAATGAAACGTATGACTTGGAATATTGACATAGTAAGGTTCATGTGTTAATACTATTATATTTGGCATTATGACATGATACTATGTGTAGTAGAATTTGAATATGGTTTGTGAATACAATTAATAGCATGATTACGTTGTATTTATGGTGTGACATCACTAAAGAACACTATTAAGATAAAAATCACACATATGGGGCAGTTATTCTAAGGAACATCGCCATTGATTATTGTGGGGCAGTTATTCTTAGGAATATCGCCAATATTTATTATGGGGCAGTTATTCATGATGAATATCGCCAATGGAGTTCTAATTTTTGGGTAGTGCCACCCTGTGTTTGATTTCCTAAAGGTACGTGATTTAGAACGTGGTAAAAATTCTCGACTCAAACAATCTAATGTTGCAACGATTAATGTGTGAAACTTGTTTGTAACGTTCTTGTGTATGTATCATAATAAAATGTTGTGAATTGTTTAGATGACCCACTGGGCTTTCAAGCTTACCCCTATTTTTCATATGCAGGTACTTAGAAAATAAAGTAGCAAGTTGTGACGTGGTTCAGTGATAGGGGTAGGATGGAAATCTGAACAATATTTTAATTAGAGAATGAGTTAATTACTTGTTTAATTTCGTGAACTTTTATTTAGTAAGGGTTGTATTGACATTAGAGATTCTGATAAAATCTTTTTATGATTATTGAAGGAATCATGATTTATTTTAAATATATGTGCCTTGGACTTGAATTCTATTTGACGAATGTATTTAAGATATTGTGTCTATGATGGATGGACAAGGGCAAGTACCCTCATAATTCACTATAGAAATTGGTATAGTGGAATTATGTGGTCCTTGGCATGAAGATAATACAAATTGGTATTCGTTTATCTTAACAAGTAAGTTCGTTAAAAAAAAATAAAATAGATATATGTATTTAAATTCATAGTGTTTCAAATTTTATTACGCATACAATGATGGGTTAAGATAGACGGATACGAATAACATCTCGATTTTCAGTGGTTATTCTCGATAAAATTAAAATATTCATTATAAAAAAAAAAAAAAAAAGTTTTGAAAATTGGGGTGTTACATTGTATCCTTTGAGAAGTTTACACCAACCCATAAGAGTTTCCTTACCAGCCTGAACAATATCCAGACTCCTACATCATTATCTGAGGCTTTATCTAATACAAATTGGAAACAAGCTATGAATGTGAAAATGGAAGCCCTGGAGAAAAATTCAACATGGGAGTTGGCTGATCTGCCTGCCGAGAAGAAACTTGTGGGATGTAAATGGGTTTATACAATTAAATACAGAGAATATGGGTCACTGGAGAGATAGAAGGCAAGATTGGTAGCGAAAGGGTACACTCAGACATACGGTGTGGACTATTTGGAGACATTTGCACCAGTTGCCAATATGAATATTGTCCGATTACCACTCTCTTTGGCAGCCAACTACGACTGGGACTTGCAACAATTTGACGTGAAAAATGCATTTCTTCACGGAGATCTGGAAGAAGAGATCTATATGGAAGTCCCTCTTGGATTTGAGAATAGCCTAACCACTGGTAAAGTATGCAAACTGAAAAAGGCTTTGAATTGACTTAAACAATCTCCAAGAGCCTGGTTTGGCCGCTTCGCCACAGTAATGAAAGAAATGGGGTACAAGCAGAACCAAGGGGATCATACCTTATTCATTAAACACTCAGCTTCAGGGGGAGTCACTGCACTTTTGGTATATGTAGATGACATCATTATGACGGGAAACGATGAGCATGAGAAACAGAGCCTGAAACTGTGTTTGGCCAAAGAATTCGAGATTAAGGATTTAGAAGATTAAAGTATTTTCTTAGAATTGAAGTGGCACACTCCAAACAGGGAATCTTTCTCAACAGAAGTACATTACAGATCTTCTTACAGACACAGGGAAGTTAGCATGCAAACCAGTAACCACACCCATTGATCCCAATCACAAACTTGGAGAAGTTGAAGAAACACCTACTGTTAATAAAGAGATGTATCAAAGTCTAGTAGGAAGACTCATCTATCTTTCTCACACGAGACCGGATATTGCATATGCAGTAAGTGTAATTAGTCAGTTTATGCATAACCCTAGAGATATTCATTTGCAAGCAACTAACCGTGTTTTACAATATCTTAAGGGGACTCCAGGACAGGGCAACTTATTTAAACGACACACAGGAGTGATTCTTGAAGCATATACAGATGCAGATTATGTTGGTTCAGTAGTTGACAGAAGATCAACTACAAGATATTGTACATTTCTTAGTGGAAACTTGGTGACGTGGTGAAGTAAAAAGCAGAATGTAGTGGCAAGATCTAGTGCGGAAGTAGAATTTCAAGCAATGGCACAAGGGGTGTGTGAACTATTATGGTTACAGATAATTTTGGGAGACTTGAAGATACGCTGGGACGGCCCTATACGACTCTATTGTGATAATAAGTCTGCCATCAGCATTGCCCACAACCCAGTTCAACATGCTCGAACCAAGCATATAGAGATTGATAGACACTTCATTAAAGAGAAGCTTGATAGTGGGTTGATTTGTACTCCATATGTGTCTACCAATAATCAGCTCGCCGATATGCTCACTAAAGGGTTAAGCCATTCTATATTTCAAACAAATGTGTCCAAGATGGGAATGGTAAACCTTTACTCACCAGCTTGAGGGGGAGTGTTGCGGAGAAGAGAGCAATCTATGGGAATGTGTTACCATGTACAAGAAAGAGTGTTTTAGAAGTTGCCATTTATATCATCTACTAAGTTTGTAAAGTATACAACCTTGTATATCTATTTATACATGCTCTCACATCGAGACAAAATGAATAAGAAAACATCCCCTCTTCTCCCGTGGATGTAGGTCATAGAGCCGAACCACGTTGTGTCTTTCATTATTTTAGTTTTTCAACAGGAATTGCATTACTTCAATAGTGAAGGAGAATGGTGAACCCGTCACGGAGGAAGGTGGGGTGGTGGATGAGATCGTAAACTACTTTGTTGGGGTGTCTACATCTGATAGAGATTATACATGGGAGTTGGAAGGACTCGACTGGGGGGCTATTTCTCATATCGACAGGGATTTTCTTGAGCGTCCATTCGAGGAGGATGAGGTGAGAGAGACGGTCTTCAGCTGTGATGGTGCAAAGACTCTTGGTCCAGATGGATTTTCTATGTCCTTTTTCCAAAAGGCGTGGGTTGTGGTGAAGGGGCATGTTATGCGAGTGCTCCAAGAATTCTTTCACAATGGGGTAATCGACAATCTGACAAACGAGACATACATTTGTTCGATTCCCAAGTGGTGTGATGCTAGATGTTTGAAGTATTATCGTCCTACAAGTTTGGTAACAAGCTTATACAAGATAATCTCCAAAACTTTATCATTGAGATTGAAGACGGTTTTGCATAAAACGGTGGAGGTAACTCAATCGGCATTCATAGAAGGGAGATAAATTATTGATGTTGTGTTGGTGGCTAATGAAGCGGTAGAAGATTACAAAGTGGGTGGCTCCACCGGGGTTGTGTTTAAGGTAGATTTCGCCAAAGCCTATGATACGGCGGAGTGGGGCTTCCTTGAGCAGGTTATGCAGAAAAAAGGCTTTGGGGAGAGATGGATCAAGTGGATGATGGGATGTGTGAATATGTTTCTTACTCTGTGGTGATAACTGGAAGACCCAGGGGAAAATTTGCTACCAGTAGAGGCCTTAGACAGGGTGACCTACTTTCCCCCTTTTTGTTTACTCTGGTTGCAAATAGGTTGGGGAGGCTAATGACTCAGGCAAGACAGTTCTCTTTGGTGAAAGGCTTCCAAGGAGGGAAGGACAAGGAGGAGGTCTCTCATTTGCAATTTGCGGATGACACCCTATTCTTATTGCATGGAGAAGAGGAAAATGTGTTGAATGCATTACATCTCTTGAGATGCTTTGGTGAGTTCTCCGGTCTGAAGGTGAATATGGAAAAGTGCCAATTGGCGGGAATCAATATGGATCCTGAGGAGATTCTGCGGCTAGCTAATATGGTGGAATGTTCAGTAGGAGTTTGGCCTACGAGATACTTGGGCCTTCCATTAGGGGGGAATCCTCTGTCAAAAGAATTTTGGGATCCAGTGGTTTCAACTATCTCCAAGAGACTCGAAGGGTGGAAACAAGCTTTTCTATCCAAGGATGGGGGACTAGCCTTGCTCAGATCAGTATTAATGGCCATTCCATCATACTACCTTTCTACGTTAAGATACCATGCGGGGTGGCAAGGAGAATTGAAAAGATGATGAAGTCCTTTCGGGGAGGTAGGGGCGGGAAAGATCAAAAGAGTTTAATCAAATAGGATCTAGTTCAAAAACCAGTGGAGGAGGGAGGGTTGGGCATTGGGAATATAGTGAAGAGAAACTTAGCATTATGTGGCAAATGGATTTGGAGGGCTTTTAAGGAAGTGGAATTTCTTTGGGTCCGTGTGGTTAGTAGCAGATATGAAAGTTTATCTCAACCCTTAAATCTCTGATCTCCTAAAGCCACCAAATTGCGAAACTAACGAAACCTTTAAAGTCTCAAACCCATATCAGAACCTTTTTTACCTTCTACATAAAACTTCTCAACCCTTCTTCTTTTTTGTTTCTTTTTCTTCTTCAATCCATTTTTTTCTTCTACATTTTTTTTCTTCTTCTTTGTTTCTCCTTCATCTTAGATTTTTTTTTTTTTTTTTCATCTTAAGTTTAAGACATCTTCGTGAGAAAAAAAAGACTCATTTGAACCAGAATGACCAACCCAACCCACCAACCCGAACTAGTTTTGGTTGGCTAGGGTTAGGTCAAGGAGTTAGTTTGGTTCGGGTTAGGTTTCATTTTTTCCAACCCGAACTGTTTGGGTTAGGTTGAGTTTTGGCTCGAACCCGACGCAACCCAACCCGTTACATCCCTATACATGAGTATGTTCTCGTCACCTCTTTCAAGCTTTTTGCTAAAATTTACAAAAACAAAAAAAAAGAAGATTTTTTTGCCCTACTTCACTTTGTCAAGTCCTCCTCACCTTGTGTTGAAAGTCTAAAACTACAAAAAATTACAATCAAAGTTTATCGAATTTTATCAAGCTTTTTGTCTATTTTTTGAATTTTTAAAATCACCCACACTCTTTAAATGACAAGTTTGACATAAAAAAATTAAGCAATTTTTTTCTGATTTTTCATACCTAGAACTAGAAGTAGAGCAAAATTGTAATCACGTTAAATCAAATCCAATAGAGTAAAATCATGGGTAGAAAGCAATGGGAAGTCAAATTTTCTATCGAATTCTGACATTTTCAAAATTACCTACACTCTTTAATTCGACAAGCTTGCCATCGAAAAAATTCACCAAAAATTTAGCAATTTTTTTTCTATTCTTCATACCTTGGAGAAGAGCAAAACGAGAGTAGAAAGTAGTGGGAAATGTTGATTCAAATTACTATATTGCCTTTACATCAAATAAAAATACATTTCAAAATCTGAAAATAACAATGAAGTTTTTAAGAATATTTTCAAGAGAATGGCAACAGTGACCACACCATGAATACTCCAACTTCTAACATTATAATAGATAGATTTACAACAAAAGTCTTACAATTAGAGAGAGAAAGAAAGAAAAATAAATGAATGAAAGAAATTGCAAGCAAAGAGTGAGAGTAAAAGTAAATGCAACAGTTCTTTTGCCAAATAAAAAATAAACATTAAACAGTATACCAACTACAAAAAATGGTACTTGTCTCTGCTTACTAATATCCATGGTTTGAAAAAACTTGGTGAAATTCGATGAATTTTTTTTCCAGTTTTTTGGACCATTGAAGTGCTGAATGGATGTAATAAAATAAAAAATAAAAATAAAAAATAAAGAAAAAATTTGATAAACTTCAATAAAAGTTTTAATTTTTCAATTAAAAAAATACAAAAATTTGACACAAAACTTGATGAAATTCGATAAAGAAGTAAATGTGTGTTATTTCATCAATAAAAAATAAAAAATACCAATAGTTATGCACTATTTTTAACTTCATCAACCAACATAGCAATATAAAAATAAAAATAATTTAACAAGTTAATAAATCATGTAATTTTACAGGATATCTTAAGGAAAAAAGAAGAAAAAAAGCAAAAAAACATAAATTAAGAGAGAAAGTTAAAATGAAACAAAAACTTAAAAATACATTGAAAGAGTTTTCAAAGTTCAAGGCAAAGTCGAATTTTGGGTCCCTGCTAAAATCAAGGGTTAGTTGTCAACCATATGTATGTATATATAGTAATAGTTACTTGTTTCGTCTCAAACATATATATATATATATAAGGAATAGTTACTTGCTATTACTATTAGACAAAGACACGTGACATTGGTTTGTAATTAAGTCCAAGGTTTAAAACTTAGGATTACATGCATTAGCCAAAGATGTATGCTTACTTCAGGTTTGATGTTTGAACATGTAATGGCATAACAGAGCTAATATACTCATTAGGTTCTTTTTATTTATATAATGTAGAAATTTAAAAATTAGTAGACGGTTTACCCATTAAAAAAAATAAAAAATAAAAAACACTGATATTAGTAAATGTTTACTAAACTTAGAATTTCAAGTAAAACAGTGTTGCGTCATAAACTTGCCTCATTCATGCCTTATGCCTTTTGAAACTTCATGAGAGCAATTATAGTCCACCCACATTAGTAGTTACAGACATAGTAGTCTAAATCGCGATTCAAATCGGATTCATGAATCGCTATACCTGTGAATTGTAAGTGACTCGGTCCAAATCGTAAGTGAATCGGTCTAATTGGAAGTGAATCGTTAGTGAATGCTAGCTGAATCATGGTGAATTTGCTAAAAAATACTAATGCTTTTATGACCCTATATATACTTAATATATACAAATATACGATTCGCATATATGTCATGAATCTTACGATTCACTGATCCAAACCTCGATTCAATTCGTCAAGCCTCAAAACTATTCGCTTTCGATTCACGATTTTGACTACCATGGTTACAGAAATGTGTTTTTTTACAAGACAGTGACTAGAATGTCAGATCTTCTTTTTTCCCCTTTCCTTTGATAATACTCAGAGAAAAATAACACTTAACAATTCCAGACCCTTTCTTATCTGGGTAATTCTACAAATGTGGGATTCACTGTGAAGAAATAATCAACTATAGAACAAGTCATTCGGGCATCTTCATGTGGGCCAATACCCATGCAAATAAGTTGAATTTCGCCAGTTCCACAATTGTGCCACTTTTACATAGCATGCAAATAAATGATTTCACCAAATCAGGTAAACAATTAAAATGTTCCAGATAAATATTAAAAAATAGAGCCCACTTACATAGTTAATTCATAAAATTTGATGGTTTCAACCAGTCACCTAACACACAAATGAGATTAAACTACAAAGCAGTAAAAGCAAGCTTGCTTTGCAACGAAGAAGATGAACTTGTATCATAAAATTCTAAAGCACCTAAAAATATATCATCCTAGATGAAGTTGGATTGAGGAATGGTATTGTATGTATAGCTTACCTATCAGCACCCACTCTTAAGAAAAGTAGAAGTGTCTTCCATTGAAGTTCTTTCCTTCCATTCAGCACAACCTGAATAAATGCATCAAATATGATAAAAATTTGGGAATGGCAATCAAAAGAAACAAAGCCTTCGTGAAAAAGCCAGTCATATTTGTAAGTAACTTAGGTCTACATTACCAAATTATAGATGGCGTAAATTATTATTATCTATAAAAAGCAAAAGCATGAAGAACATAAAAAATAGAAAAAAGAAAAAAAGAAACATACAAGATTTAGAGCCCATCCATGCAGACCCCACCAAAATATCTCATGTAATAAAAATCAATCCAAATTAATGATTGAACCATCTAATCCATAATGTGACATTTTCACATGAATCACTTCGTAAAACAGTTATGTTTGATCATTCAGACTTGGTAGAAGGTCCACCCATTTATATTTCAAAAGATGTGGATGAGTGTCCAATCTTTTATAGAGAAGGTGAATGAATTGTGGATGTCCTTTTAACTTTCAAGGTAGATCTGGATCGAATAATTTGGGAAGTTGAAGGCTCTAAAAGGGAAAATCAGAGAGTAGAAAATAAGAAATAATTTGGGAACTTGAAGAGGAAATGAGCTTCTCTTGGATATTGACTAGAATGATAATTTCAGAGGAGCTATAGAACTAGGAAAATGAAGCTAAAATGGGAATCTTACCGAGTTCTCCATAGAGAAGAACTGCTCAAATAGCAAAAATTTGTTATGGGGTACTTAAAGGAGTAGGATCCAGACTACCAAATTCTTACATGATGTAGCATTTGCTAGGAGGCAAGTTAGCGTTGTGAGTCTTGTGACTCCAATGTCCTTTTGTGAGGAGATTTATGATGACAGGAGATAAATAGGAGGGAAAGTCAAGGATTGAAAGAGGGAAGTTGATGAACATGAAGTTTTTCATGCTACTAGAACCTTGGAATGCATTTTTTCCAAATTTCTTGACACGATCATTGAGTTTTCTATTTTCGAACAATTGAATTATGAATTAGATGTAAATGAGATAATATAACCATTCCAACAAAGTTAGGTAAAAATCAAAATAATTAGCAAACTTCAAAAGAAAAAAACCTTTGAATTTTCGCATTTTCTTTTTAAATACAATACTCAACTCAACTTAACTAAGCCTTTCCCCTACTACATAGGGTCGGCCACATGAATTTGCTTCCTCTACTCTGTTCTATCCAACGCTAAGTTATCTTTTAATGCTTTACCACATATCCATCTTAACTTGCGCACTTCTGTTACACTTTGTTCACATCTTTTTCTTTATTGCCCAACATTTTGTTCCATATACCATAGCTGGCCTAACAACACTTATATAAAATCTCCTTTAAACTTCAATGAGATGCTTCGATCATACAATATTCCAGAAGCATTCCTCCATTTAACCCATCCTAATTTAACTCAATGATTCACATCCTCGCCTATTTCACCATCTTGATGGATAATAGATTCCAAATATCTAAAATTTTTGGTATCTTTTGGCTTTAAATCTTCACTGACTCTTCATTTTTATTACTACTTCCGCTAAAATTACATTTATTGTATTCAAATTCACTCCTATTAATCTTAAACTCTTTAGATTCTACAGCCTCTCTCCAAACCCCTGGAATAACATTTACTGTGGTGGAGGAGCAAAATCTGTGGGATTTATTTCCTTTAAGGAAAGATGATAATTTTAGTAGTCATTTTATTTAGCAGTTACTAAAATTGTAATTATAGCTATATGTGTGCATAGCCCTGTATGTCTATATATATGGTGTCCCTCCATTAAGACATCATTAAGAATAAGAAAATATTTCCTCTCTTCTCCCGTGGACGTAGGCCTTAGAGCTGAACCACGTTACATCTTTGTGTCTTTTATTGTTTTAACATTTACTCTAGGTTTAGTTTCATTAATCAACATTATATTGTTCTTTTCAAATACAAAAGTGTAAAAAAAATCTATGTCGATTTCAATTTGGTTAGACAGCCCCTAAAGAATATAAATATAAAAAATTGAAGCTCAATCTCATAATGCAAATTGAAATTACAAAATTCTTAAAGAAAAAGGAAATAAGATTTAAAACTCTAATATTTACTTTAAAAGAAAAGAACAAGCAATTTATGGACAATGTACTTAACCAACCCAAAAATATACTGTACATGTTAAGAATAGAAGTCATAATTTTTTTTTCTTATACAATGTGAGCCTATCACTATTGAGGATATAAATCTCACTTTAAACCATTATATTTTAGCAATTGAACGTGTTTTTTAAGTATCTAATCATGCTTGTTCCAATATATCTTGAAAGAAACAGGATTTTTTAACACTTAATGAAGATTCTCTATACTTATTTTAAAAATTTTGAATTTTTATAAATATTCTCCGCACTAAATTAAACTTCTCTAATACTTCTTTAAAAGGCTGAATTTGTTCAAATACCATCCACATACAATCGACTTGCCTAAATCAATTCCAAATATTATGTGATTGTTTATCATCATAAAGTGACCAAAATTTATGGTGAAGAAAAATTTACGATCATTGACTGGAACCTTCAGGGGAGAGCTCATGCTCCTGGGTTCCCCTTGAATTTCTGCAACCATTCCTTGGAGACCACAAGAAAGAACTTCCCCCAAGTGGTGATCGGCGTGGAACTTTTTTCTTCGACAACTTTGTCAACTATGTACATGGATCTTATAGCAACTTTCTATACTTCCAAAAACCCAAGAAGCAGAGGACATCATTGACTTCAAAATTATCAGTCTCAAAGGAATTAACTACAAGAATATTGCTAGTAGCTGCTAGCCTGCTATGAACAGAGAGCGCTCTCCGAAAGATTATAACTAATGAACAAGGAGAGGGGATGACATCCAAGATGGAGCTTTAATAGCTTATGAATGCTTGGAGATGGGACTTGAACAAACTTAGCCACTGATTGAACTGATCTCAACTGGGGACAGCGATGGGAATGAATTGTACACTCCTATGGATATTGCAAACTGCTTCGTCCAACATTTCACTAGCATTCTTGCCCCCAACCATAGGAAATCTGATAGAGAAGAGTAACTTGCAAATTCAACATTAAAAAGACATATAGTCACAATCTTAGAGCCTGGATTCAAAACTGAATCAGCAGGGTCTTGGCAAGCCAAATTGCAATTTGCATTGGTCAACAATAAGAGTCATCAATACATTGTATACATAGGTCAATACCTCACAGACTTACAAAATGTGAATCACAATTTCACTCGATGACATTTAGTCAGGCATGGAACTTTAGAAACTTTTAGAATGGGTCGATATTTATGAGGATGCTCTCCTTTGTCTTTTTCATGAGGATGACATTTTCGCCACACCCAGTTAGGCATCTACCTCCCTTCATATAAGGTGGAGGGTTGAAATCTCCTCAACCTCATATGAGGTGAGGAGTTGTTATGCCCCTATTAAGGGCTTGTTGTGGCCCTATTGGGCCTAGGTGTGGGCATTTGCTCCCTATATAAGTAGTTGGGACCGCCACCCTTATCTTTGATTCATTGATCTAGAATAATTTGTATGTATGTTATGATCCAAAGTAACAAATACTATAGATTGACACAAAAAAAAGGAAAAAATTGAAAAAACTCAGTTCATTCCGAATCTTGTAACCTAATTAAATTGTACAAATTACCAGTGAAGATAACTGATAATTGCCAGGTTCCTTTTATTAGGGTTTGAATAACAAAATGATTTTTTTTTCCTGAAAACAGCCAAGTCAAATTCCATTACTTATAAATGCATCTGCACATAAATACATACACAAATATTTGAATGTTAATAATTATTCCTTCCCCTATTCTTAGGAAGTTTGGTTTTCAACATATAAAAGAATCTTTGTGGTGATAAATGATGATGTACAAAGGACTATCAGCAGCACTAAAGGGAATTTATTATGGAAGTAAGTGCCTTTTTTTCTAATTTGAGGGTACCCAGGCCCTTGGAGCATCCCACTTATCCCTTGAGATGTGCGTGAACCTCCCTATCTTCACCCACAAGACACTCAGTGGAAAGTGGCCAACTGAGACAGGATTCAAACTTAGGACTCTACCTCTTAAAGTAGATTCCTTTCCAGAGTGCAAATATTTCTCTTTCACTTCAATCATGATGGAAGGGGAACGGTTCTTAGCTTCTTGCAAATGAATGAATGATTGAGATACGTTTCACTTTGCTTGTCGTTTTAAGCATTTTTTCCTTAGTCCTCTTTTTTTTTTTAATCACTAATACTACTACTACTATTATTATTAATATTATCATTTGCTTTGTTCAAATTGTTTGCCCTTCATCTCATCCTACATCTACATGTTCCATCCTGTTTGTCGTTTTTTCACATAAATATATTGCTCTTTTACTGTTAAAGAATAAGAAAAAACTGGATTGAACCATCTTGTTGAAATGTTTTCCTTGGTATGTACAAAAAGTGCACACAACCATCCAGAAAGACTACAAAGATCTAAAGTTTGTGATCGTAGAATAGAAAGCTAAACACAAAAGCAAGATAAATGGATGGTATCAAATTCTTATGAGTTTCTTAAAAAGAAATTCTTCTAGCAGACTACAGATGTGATGCATCCAAAAAATCAAACATCCTTATACAAGTATATTCTTCTAGCAGACTATGAATGTGATGCATCTAACAACCCTCAAATATCAGACATTTTTATCCATATACAAGTAATGATACATGTCAAAACATTTAGTTGGTTAAAAAAAATTACGCTAAAATTGAGAAAAAAATACAAAAAGGAAATGAAGAAGGAAAAAAAGGACAACTTTAATGTGTATCCAGAAAAATTAGTTGAATTAAAAGTCAAACAACATGATAACATCAGCAATCACTGAATGGTTTACTTATCAAATAAGAATATGAACAGTAAATGGTTTTGGAAAAGAGCATACTGAATGCAAAATCCTTCTAGATGGGACCGAATTATCTGTGAGAAGTCTCCGAACAACATAAGGGTATGCTGCCTTAAATGTTTTAAAATTTTTCTCTGATGCTACTGCCAAGCCTGAGAAAGACACAAGTAAAAAACAATTATGAAATAAAGCATAGCTATACTAATCAGAGAAATATTGATGAAAAGGAAATTGAGTACCATAAAATGAAATTGCATTTTAATAGAACTACACTACCATAATTGGCCTATCTCAAATGTAGAAAGTAACGATGAGCTCCTCAAAACTTTCACCACCTACTCCATGACATGGAAATGAAATTCTCCAAGTTTCATCGAGTTTTTTTTTATTTTTTAATTATCAAATACGAATAACATGTAAATAAAATATTCCAAAAAGTCTACTGAAGGTAGCAACAAATTGAAATAATTTTTAAAATTAAAAAAAAACAGTTTTTTGCTTTTCAAATGCAAAGTTATTAAAAAAAAAAAAAAAACTAACTTCGAGTTTTGTCAAAAGACGTTTCTAAAGAATAAAAATACATGAGGTTGAAGCACAAATTTATATGTAATAGATAGAAATTAAAGAATCATGAAAGAAGGGAACTAAGATCTACAAAACTCTAATTTCTACAAAAGAATAAAAACACATGCACTAAATCATTTGCAGCCATCTCATACATATCCTATTTATGAGAAGCATAGAATTATAAAATAGTTCGTTTCACATATAATATGCTTCAATGAATATAGAGATTATAAATCTTACTTTAAACCATTAACTTTCATAAATTTAGGAGTTTTAAATCTATGATTATGTTTATTTTAGTATATCTAGAAAGAAAAACAAATCTTCCCAATGTTTAAATTAATTTATTTTTACTTTTCAAGATATCAAATACTTTACAAAATTCTTCATTTGAATTGGACTTCCCTAAATTAATTCCAAATATTTAGGGACCAAAGCCAAAGCTAATTTAAATTTTTGATCCTTGCTTAGTGACATGTCAATTAAAGCTTTGGCTAATAAACAAATATGTTGATTTGGAACATTTTATTTTCCTTTCTTCTTTCTTTCAGATTAACCAAAAACATATAAAAATTAATCTTATAAAAGACAAACAGGAAACAACATAACTAAGTTATATGATGCTTCAACCAAATAGTATATTCAAAACTTGTGCCTAGAAAATATTTGGGGTTAATGCATGGTGAATCCTATTCAATTGTACTAACATTTCTGTTATGTGGTTAAAGGGAAGACACTTCTCTTAAGTCAAGCTAAGTATGGGCTTTACGATTACAAGTGAGAGTTGCAGCTACACATCCTCTCCATCTTCCAATTGAACTACATGAAATGGAAAAAACAGAAAGTTGGAATCGAACAATTAATGGAATGATTGACATGTGACATGCAAACTATAAGGTTATGGCTTCAAGACCTACATTGAACTGTCAAAAAGAACAGTACCGTGATTTCTTCATTAGTACTCTACCCCTATCCCAATTTCCTTGCAGGTCCCACCCCACGCCAAAAATAATCCATAAATTCATTTTTTATGCAAAATAGATCTTCATTTGTAAATTTCAATTCCTTCATAACAAAAAGCATTTTTGCATAACTTTTTCTCCTCGTCAATTATAAATTTCAGCTATATTATTGTTGTAAAATAAAATAATAAAGAAACACAGAAATGTAACGTGGTTTGGTTCTATGGCCTACGTCCACGGGAGAAGAGAGGAGAATTCTTCTTATTCGTGATAATTCCTCAATGGAGGAACACCAAAATAAATAGACTTACAGAGTTGTTCACTGTATAGTTACTTTTACAATTTCAGTATCTTTTTTTTTTTTTTTACTAGAAACATAGATATATATTAAAAATAAAAAGAGTACACAAGTAGGGGATGAGATATCCCATGAGAATTACAGAGAGGTCAGAATATTGTTCCAGTTCAAAGCCCATTCCCCAAAATTATAACCTAGAAAGAGATTGCTAGAACTGACCCAAACCCACAAACAGAAGCAAACTTTTTTCCCAAACTTTCCAACTAGAACAAAAACTGTCACGAAAGACTATCATTTCTCTCTGCCCAGACACTCCATAAAATAGCCAAAAGCACACAAATCTAATATTTTTTACAACGGTGATCAGATAAACTAGTAGGATAGCAAAAAGGTGAGCCAGTGTCTGGAGGGCAAAGTTTCAAGCATCTATTCGTCCATTCCGTCCAGACTTCCTTCACAAATGCACAATCCCAAAACAAATGGTGAGCAGTCTCAACATTCATTCTGCACAGCCAACACTAAGAGGGGGAGAGACAGAAGTTAGGGAACCTCTTTTGAAGCATATCAGCACAATTTAGTTTGTTACAATTTCAGTATCTTTTAGATATGACAACTCCTAAAAATAATTTTTTCTCTAAATGGCAACACCATAAATGGCAGCGCAATCTCCCAGATTTCTCTCTTCTCCGCAACAATTATAACTGAAAATCATTTTGCAGAAATGTTCTCTTTTTCAATAGATTTTTATTAATAAAAGCCAGTTATTTTATAATTGAAAATACTTTTGAAGAACTTTTAAATTTTTCAATGGATTTTCAGTTACACTCTTTCCAAACTTATCCTACTTTTGGCCTTCTTTTTCATGCTCTTTTGGTTAGACCTAGCAGTCTTAGTGCCTGTTGATGTTGCTTCAAGTACCACTGCTAGTTTTTTTATGCCAATTTCAAGAATACCTCCAATTCTACAATCTACTGCTGAGCAAATTGATGGTTTTGTTTTTTTTTTTTGACAGGAAACATGGATAGATTATATTATAAAAAGTCAACAAGTACAAGAGTGATTAGCAGCCTTAAGGGACAAGTTGTCCCTTAAAAAGCAAAAACACAAAATAATGCTTAACTTATACAATCCAAAATTGGCTGCCAGCCCCATAACCAGTCTCCAAAACAATAACCTCTAGCTAGTCTAGATACACTAACCAGCAGAGTAGCAAAAAAAGGGGAAGAGGCCCAAACATCCTACATGTCCCTATCTTTTCCTTCAAATGTCCTTTTATTACCAAATGATTGTAAGCCCTACAACCTTCCAATAGTCTCTCTGTCATGTGGGAATGGTGGAGTCTTCTAGGTAGGTTCAAGTAATTTCCATGTTCGAAAAAGCAAATTGACGAGATTGTTTCTACTTCTAAAGGTGATTTATGTTGATACTTGGTCACATAGAAGAGTTGTCATACTTTTGAGGCTAAATGAACGAGTTCTTTTACCTTGATCCTGATCTTTGGAAGTGTATCATCATCATTGCTCACCACTCATCAGAGTTGAATCCTTCTACACCGAGGGAGAGTTAAGGCAGCATATATAACACCTTTTACCAAATTTTACAAATGTATTTGATATAAAAACTAAGGGCAATGCTATTCTAACTACAAAAAGTTGAAACTGCATGTGCAACTACACCTTTCTGTCTATTAGATTATTTATTACAAACGTTGAGATATGTAAAATACACATATTCAATGGACATGAAGGTGTAATTGCACATGTAGCTGCACTTTTTTTAGTTAGAATGGTATTTTCTGAAAACTAATTAAGATTTTATTCTCTTTCCTTATCCACTAATTCCTATTATTTCGTATTTTGATTTTAAGTCTAGTTGGGTCAACAAGGTGACTAATTCAAATTTCCCTGTTTTGATGAAAATGTGTGTTGTAATATGTGGGTTATAATCGAAAGTCAGTTGAATGAATATCAATTGTTGATCTTCCCGTACCTTTCTTCTGATCTTTGGCACCTCCCCCTTTATGGTTAGATTTGAAGATGGCCTAGGCTTAGTAATTTTCATATTGATGACTCAAGGATTTAAATTAGTTAACTATTTGATTAGTTGCATCGTAAGAATGAGTCCCACCTGCGTTTGAGTCAATTTCATCATGCTTATAGGGTTTGAGTCCTAATAGATCTCCCCCACTCTACAACCTCCTCCTCATAGATGATGAAAAAGCTCTTCTCAAGGGTGTGAGCCCAATTCCCCCTCCCCCCCCCTAACACATAAAATTCCTGCCAGCTTTTGTGCAAATCGTGCAAAAAATAAGAGCCCCCTAACCCTTACAAAGATGTAAAACTCCCCCAAGGTAGCTACATACTACTACTCTATTTTGCAGCTCATCTCTTCTCACCAATCTTCTTAGTATACTTGGTTTTGTAATAAATCAACTGTCCAACCTGGCTGGGCATGATTACAATTGTTTGGATGGTCTAAACATTCAAAGTTGTCAAGATAAACAAGTGGATGAACTTCCATCCCAAAAAAATTAAATCAATAGCAATTTCATCCTAAACTTGATATGAAGCTACCCATGCACACCAGTATTATTTTTATCAAACATGCAATTGATGCAACTGATAAGGAATAGCCTTGGCGCAACGGCTGAGGTTGCTCCACTATGACTTGGATGTCATGGATCCAAATCTAGAAATAGTATCTCCATATGTGGAGGTAAGGTTGTGTACATCGTCCCTTCTCCAACCCTACAATGACGAGAGCCCCATGCACTCCGTACAACCCTTTTTATGCAACTAATTATGAATAGGAAAATATGTGAAAAGGTATAAAATACATGGAGACATCCAAAAAAGCCATGCATCAAACAAATTGACATAGCCCTTAGCCTCTAAAGGAAGTCCATCTTATGTGAAGATTTAACTATTGTATAGCAGTGTATAAAATATTTTTGTATCCAACCCCCTTGCTGAACTAATCCCTTTAGGCCAAGTGTATACCTTCCTATCCTACCCTACTTTGCACTGAGAAACTCAAAGGGGAGAGGCTCCTTGGGGGGAGTTCCAAACTCGCGCCTCCCACTTCCTAAGGCAGGGTAGGTACCTGGCCATCACTCCAACCCCTCAAATTGTTTGCACCAAAATTTACTATCCAAATTAAAGCAAACTATCATCAAAACATTTATTACAAGTTCAATATAATTTAAAGACCATCTACCAATAAGCTTTAAGTATGAAGAACATAATAATGTGTATCAAACTAGTTCACCATTCCCTACATTTGAAGGTTCCACATAAGAACACACCACACATGAGAGAAGGTATATAAAAGCTAAGGATTAAGTAAACCTCCAGCACCAATACCATGTTGACATCACTTACAAGCATAAGCTCACAAAAAATTATATGTCAAATGGTTCAAAAATTCTTAGAAGTTAGTAATACTAGAAGATTTGATCACATACAAAAGAAGGGATAAAATTATAACATGTTATCTTACCTTCCAAGGAAGCCAAAGAACGCAATACTAGTGTATAATAAGGAGGCATACTAAAATGATACTTGAGGGCTACAGACCAAATTTTACCAAGAACCTACAATAGAAAAATAAATAAATTAAAAAAAAATAGACATCATAATTGAATTAGCAATGGTCTATAAAGTGAAGGATTGAATAAGGAACGAGAAAAGTTAATGCGGTAAAGCCTGGAAATCATAGGACAATTAAGTTGTATTTGGCTCGTTATTTGGATACAATTTTCTGTATCCAAAAATTTGAAAACATAAAAAATGCGTTTGGTTTTTCTGAGATTTTACGCAAAAAATATATTGTTTTCAAAAAATGATAAAACAAAAAGTCATTTTCTGAATTTTCACTTTCTAAATTGTATTCAAGTATCCATAAAAATCTTCTTAATATGGTACAAATGTTAAATCTATTACCAGGTATCTAGTAGTAAGAGTAACAGAAGTCCACTCAAATATGACAATTATCACATAGAATCATTGCATTAACACCACTGTCAAAAGAAATATATATTCCAAAGAATATGAAAAATCAATGATCACGATCATCTTCTCAAATGAATTTTGACAAAGAAGAATTTGTAGCTTGATCCATTGAATGTAGAGAATTATGTGCCTGTTCCCTCGCATTGACACCCACTTAACGCTACAAGAAAAGAAAATTACGATGAATAAAGAGTGTCCTCTGTCCAACTTGATGGCCATCTCCACACCTTCATTGCCAATTACTAGGGCACAATATCTCAGGCTTCATAGTGGCCTCAAATTCTTACCTGTGGGAAATTGTGGCGGAGAAGAGAGAAGTTTATGGGATGAGTTACCATTTACAAAAAAGATTACAATCCTAGTAGTTGTCGTAACTAGTAGTTGCAATATGTGAAATAGTTGTTATATGTGTGCAGCCCTGTATGTTTATTTATACGGTGATCTTCCATTGAGACACTACAAAATAATAATTATTCCCTCCTCTTCTCCTGTGGACGTAGGCCATACAATCAAACCACGTTATATCTCTTTGTTCTTTTTATGGTTTACAACATGGTATCAGAACCTTAGGTTTATACAACTGAGAATCTTTCGGCCTTCATCGCCGAAGCATAGTCTATTCGGCCTTCATTGTTGTTCGTCCCTGTTGCCGTTACTTCCAGACGTTGCGACCTAATTAGAGTCATCCTCGTCATCTCTCACCGTATTTGGCCTTCATCGTCGGAATCTCGCGCATCTCTCTCACACATCGCTACTATTGATCTTCGTCAACTCTCTCTCTCTCTCATCTTTGTCGTCGTCTGCAGTCTCTCTCTCGCCAGCACGCACGCCTCTCTCGTTGTTGGTTGTTGCTTCCGCTGGTCATCGTTGTTGTTGTTACAGTTGTAAAATAAAGTAATAAAGAAACACAGAGATGTAATGTGGTTCGGCTCTATGGCCTACGTTCATGGGAGAAGAGAGGAGAATTCTTTTTATTCGCGATGATGCCTCAATGGAGGAACACCAAATAAATAGACTTACATAGTTGTTCATTGTATAGTAATTTTTATAATTACAATATCTTTTAGATATGGCAACTTCTAAAAATATTTTTTCCTCTAAATGGAAACGCAATCCCCCAAATTTCTCTCTTCTCTGCAGCACTCCCCCTCAAGCTGGTGAATAAAGGTTTACCATTCCCAACTTGGACACACTTGCGTGGAATGCAGTATGGCTTAACCCTTTAGTGAGCACATCGGCAAGTTGATTATTGGTAGACACATATGGAGTACAGATCAACCCACTATCAAGCTTCTATTTAATGAAGTGTCTATCAATCTCTATATGCTTGGTTCGATCATGTTGAACTAGGTTGTGGGCAATGCTGATGGCAGACTTATTATCATAATAGAGTCGCATAGGGCCGTCCCAGCGTATCTTCAAGTCTCCCAAAATTATTTGTAACCATAATAACTCACACACCCCTTGTGCCATTGCTTGAAATTTTGCTTCCGCACTAGATCTTGCCACTATATTCTGCTTTTTACTTCGCCATGTCACCAAATTCCCACCAAGAAACATACAGTATCCAATAGTTGATCTTCCGTCAACTACTGAACCAGCAAAGTTTGCATCTATATATGCTTCAAGAACCACTCATGTGTGTCGTTTAAATGAGATGTTCTGTCCTGGAATCCCTTTAAGATACTATAAGACACGGTTAGCTGCTTGCAAATGGGTATCTTTAGGGTTGTGCATGAACTGACTGATTACACTCACTCACTGCACATGCCATATCAGGTCTTGTGTGAGAGAGATAAATGAGTCTCCCTACTAGTCTTTGATAGATCTCTTTAGTGACAGTAGGTGCTTCTTCAACTTCTCCAAGCTTATGATTGGGATCAATAGGTGTGGTTATTGGTTTGCATGCTAACTTCCATGTTTCTTTAAAGAGTTTTGTTATATACTTCTGTTGAGAATTAAAGATCCCCTGTTTGGAATGTGCCACTTCAATTCCAAGAAAGTACTTCAACCTACCTAGATCCTTGATCTCGAATTCTTTGGCCAGAGACTGTTTTAAGCTCTGTTTCTCATGCTCATCATTTCCAGTCATAATGATATCATCTACATATACCAAGAGCATTGTAACTCCACCTGACGGTGAATGCTTAATGAATAATGTACGATCTCCTTGGCTCTGCTTATGTCCCTTCTCTTTCATTACTCTGGCGAAGCGACCAAACCATGCTCTTGGTGATTGTTTAAGTCTGTACAAGGCCTTTTTCAGTTTGCACACTTCACAATGAAAATCTTCAACATCTAGAGACTTAAACAGAAAAGAAACATGATTTTAAGGGTTCGAAAAGAAGGATGGCCAAGGCAGCGATGATGAAGCCATAACTTTTCCTTATTGGAAAACTTGTGCTCGGAGAGAAATGGTGTTACTCGATAGGATGTATTGGTGTCTCAAGGTAATACAACCCATCTTGTTCCTTAGCACGTCCAATCATCGTCCCCGAGTCCTAGTCCTAGTCCTGAAATACACAGTAAGTAGGGACGAAGGTTACGTTACAACTCACATCATGGGTCAATTTTTTAATAGAGATAAGCTTAGTAGATAGTTTAGGAACATGAAGAACATTTCTGAGTGTAAGGGTGGGGTTGATGTGAACATCACCTACACCAGCAACTGTGGCTAAGGATCCATCAGCAGTTGCTATTTTTCGACTACTAGGACAGGGGTTGTAGGTATGATACATATTGGGGGAATTGGTCATGTGATCAGTAGCACCAGAATCTATAACCCAAGAGTTAGCAAAAGACTTATCAGAGACTTTAAATCCAATAGAAGTAGGAAATTTACCTGAATGTGCCAATAAACAAGTACCTGAGGGTTTGTCCAGTGTGCCAAGCAAAGATTTCAATCTTTCAATGCCGTCTTGGCTGAATCCTACTGGCATCGGAGAGTCTGCAACTGTTTGTTCAATAGACAGATTGTGCATGTAAATTGTTCTTTTGCTGTCCTCCTTTGTAGCCCCATTCTTTACTGGAAGTCGAAGGCTTGCCATGAAGTTTCCAACACTTCTCCCTAGTATGTCTAGCCTTCTGACAATAAGTACACCATAAATTGTCTTTGTTGTCTCGATTCGGGACCTTTCATGATTCAACTCTTGGAGTGTTTGCCTTCCGATCATTTTCCCGATTAGCAACCATAGTTGAGCCTTCCGTCTTCTGAGGTGTGAACATAACACTTCTTCTGCTCTCTTCAGACCGGATGACAGAGATAATCTCGTTCAGAGTTGGCAACTCTTTGCTTAGAATCTGAACTCTCACTTGATCAAACTCTACATTAAGTCCAGCCAAAAAATCATAGACCCGATCCTTCTCAATGTAGTTTTTTAGAACTACAGCATCTGCAAGGCATTTAGTCTCAATACACCTATCGACAAGTTCCTACAAGAGATTTTGTAATATATTGGCATATTTTGTGACCGTCATGTTACCTTGTTTTGTTGCTCTAAATTTCATCTTGATCTCATACATTTGGGCTATATCATGGGCTTTAGAGTATGTCTAGTGAGCAGCGTCCCAAATGTCTTTGGCAGTGGTTAAAAGCATGCACGTATCACTAATATTTGGCGTCATTGAATTCCATAGCCATGCCATTATTGATGCATCATCATTATCCCATGTTGCAAACTGAGGATCTCCAGGTTTGGGTCCAATGCCCAAAAGGTGACTTAATTTTCCTTCACCTTTCAAAAAGGTACGAACTAGTTGAGACCACTTTAAATAATTTTTTCCATTGAGCCTGTATGCTGCTTGAATGTTTGGTAGTTCCCCTTTCTCCGTGTTGGATACTACTTCAGACTGCGCTGTTTTTGAAATGATTGACATTTTTTTTTTTTTTTGCAAATCTGATTTTTTTTTTCTTTTTCTTTTTTTCAGATCTGAATTTTTCTTCTTTTTTTCTTTTTCTTTTTTCGTGCAAATCTGATTTTTTTTTATTTTGGCGTAAGAAAAAAGAGATAAAAAAGGAAAAAAGAAAGACAGAAGAAAGGAGTTGTGGAAAGAAAAAACAAGAGAAGGAAGGAAGACGAAGACGGAAAAAGAAAAAAGAAGAGACAGAAGGAAAAAAAAAAAAAAAAAGAGGGGCAGCGGTACCCATGTAAAACGATGGCAGCAGTAGCAGCAGTGACGGAAGCGAAGTTCGGTGGCAGCGGTGACAAGTCACAGGAGAGAGTGACGAAGAATTAGCAACGGCAATGGCGAAAGGAGACGAAGAAGAAACAGTAGTCGCAATAGCAAAACGAAGCGGCAACAGCGAGATTAAGCAGTAGCGGCAACAATGATGAACGACAACAGTGATTAACAGCTGCAACAGCAGTAGCAATGAACAGCAGCGGAGACGAGAACAATAGCAGCAGCACCACGGGAGCGATGAAGGTCGTGATGAACAGGAGTTGCGGTAGCGACAGCGATGAAGGCCGAAAAAGACGATTCCGGCGATGAAGGCCGAAAAAAAAAAAAAAATCCACTTGTACTAGCCTAATGCTCTGATACCATGTTGTAAAATAAAGTAATAAAGAAACACAGAGATGTAACGTGGTTCGACTCTATGGCCTATGTCCACGGAAGAAGAGAGGAGAATTCTTCTTATTCGTGATGATGCATCAATGGAGGAACACCAAATAAATAGACTTACAGAGTTGTTCACCGTATAGTAAGTTTTACAATTTCAGTATCTTTTAGATATGACAACTTTTAAAAATAATTTTTCCTCTAAATGGCAACGCAATCCCCCAAATTTCTCTCTTCTCCGCAAGAGTTATCGTCGTAGTTGTCGTTGCTACTATTGTCGCGACTGTTGCGCGACACTGCTATTTTCGCTACTCTTGCTGCTCTTCCCATTTTCTTTCTTTTCTTCTTTTTTTTTTCTTTCGTTCTTTCTCTTTTCTTTTCCTTTCCTTTTTCTTTCTTCTTTTTTTTCTATAATATTAAAAAAAAAAAAGGGAGAGAGAGTCAACAACAAAATATCGATAGTATCAGACACTGTGAAGTCCGAGGAAGAAGGGTCCAATCACGAGCCGGGAGAACTACAGAATACTCAGCCAGCCTACAGACTCAACGGAAAAAAAAAAAAAATAAGTGGTTTCAACTTGTTCGTACATTTTTAAAAGGCAAAGGAAAATTGAGTCACCTTCTGGGAACCGGATCGTAGAAAGGAGATCCTCAATTTGAGAAATGGGACAACGAAGATTCGATGATTATGGTGTAGCTGTGGAATTCGATGACACCAGAGATTAGTGATACGTGTATGTTCCTGACCACTGCTAAAGATAATATATGGGATGTCTCATTCACCAGACATATTCCGAGGCACAAGATGCAGCTCAACTGTAGGAAATAAAGGTCAAAGCAAAAGCCGCAAAACAAGGGAATAAAACGATTACGGAGTACGCCAATGTCTTGAAGAATCTGTGGCAAGAGCTTGATCATTATCAATGTATCAAGACTAAGTGCCCTGAGGATAAAGTGATCTTGAAGAACTACATCGAGAAAGACAGAGTCTACGATTTCTTGGTTGGACTCAATTTTGAATTTGAGCAGGCTCGAATTCAAATACTTAGCAAAAGGTTGCCCACTCTAAATGAAACCATCTCCCTTATCGGAGTTGAAGAAGCAGAAGAAGTGTTACGTTCAAACCTCAAAAGATGGAAGGCTCAGCTATGGTAGACAATCGGGGTAATGGTCAGAAAACAGGCACTCAAAGAGCAGAATCATCCAAGGCTTCAAACCGAGATAACCTATGGTGTACTTACTGTCAGAGGGCTAGGCATACCAGAGAGAAGTGTTAGAAACTCCATGGCAAGCCATCAACGTCCAGTAAAGAATTGAGCTACAAAGGAGGGCAGCAGAGAAGCAGTGGACAAGCACATTTATCCACTGATCAACCAATTGCCAAGACCTCTCTAGAGCAAGCAAGATTCAACCAAGAAGAAATTGAGCGGCTGCGAACTTTACTTGACACTTTTGAGAAACCTTCAGGTACATGTTCATTAATACATTCAGGTAAGTTTCCTATTTCTATTAGATTCAAAGTCTCGGATAAATCCTTTGCAAACTCTTGGGTTATAGATTCAGGCACTACTAACCACATGACCCATTCCTCTCATATATTTCATACTTATAACCCATGTCCAAGTAGTCGGAAAATAGCCACAGCTGATGGGTCCTTAATCACAGCTGCAGGCATAGGAGATGTTCACATCAGCCCTACACTTACACTTAGAAATGTACTCCATGTTCCAAAATTGTCCACTAATCTTGTCTCAATTCAAAAGCTTACAAATGATCTGAGTTGTAATGTAATTTTCTATCCTACTCACTGCATATTTCAGGACAAGGATTTGGGGAAGACGATTGAACTTGCTAAGGAACAAGACAGGTTGTATTATCTTGAGACACCAGTGAATCTCATCAAGAGGATATCCTTTTTTTCTCTCTAAGCACCATCTCTCCAATTCAAATAAAATATGGCTTCATCACCGCCGCCTTGGCCATCCCTCCTTTAGGACCCTTAAGGTCATGTTTCCTTCTTTGTTTACGACACTAGATATTGAAACCTTTCATTGTGAAGTATGTGAACTGGCAAAACACAAGCGTGTAACATTTTCAATTAGTAATGAAAGAAGTTCAAAGCCTTTTGATCTTATTCATAGTGATATTTGGGGTCTCTCTCCTATTCCTAACATGTTTGACACACGTTGGTTTGTATCTTTTATTGATAATTGTACTAGTGTCTCGTGGATTTTTTTATCAAACATAAATCTGATGTGAGATTTGTTCTCTGAAATTTTCATAATATGGCCCAAAATCAGTTTAGAGCAAAAAATAAAGAAATTCTGATATGACAATGTGAAAGACTATTTTAATCAAGTCTTGACTCCATACTTTCAGAAGGAAGGAATCATTCATGAATCATCCTATGTACACACCTCACAACGAAACGGCGTCGTTGAGAGGAAAAATAGCCACCTACTTGATACAACTCGAACCTTCCTATTACAGAACAACGTACCTAAGTCCTATTGCGGGAAAGTCGTCCTAACTGCTACACATCTCATCAACCGACTACCTTCTCGAGTCCTTGACTTTAAGAGTCTCATGGAGTTGTTATCCCAGTTTTATCCTAACCTTAAAACATCTAACAATCACGTTCCTCAAATCTTCGGGTGTGTATCCTTTATCCATATTCACCATCCAAACAGGGAGAAATTAGATCCAAGAGCTCTAAAGTGTATTTTTGTATGGTACTCCTCAACCCAAAAAAGATACAAATGTTATCATCCACCGTCTAAAAAATTCTGTCTCAGCCAATGTTACTTTTAATGAACGAGAGTCTTATTTCTCCGCTCCTTCTCTTCAAAGGGAGAGCTCCATTATGGAAGACAAGGATCGGGAATTCTATAACCCTGTTTCCATTGACCTCCACCAATTTGCACCTCAGTTATCTATAGCGTCCTCTACACCCAAGTCATTTGCACCTTCAGAACCCAGTGATAACCAAAGTGGTAAACCCAAGTCGTCTACTCTTGAGGATCGAATGGTTGGACGTATGTAATCAAGGAAGAAAGCTACAGTCTCTGAACCTATGCAAGTTCAAGAATCTAAACCAGCTCCTGGAAATGAGATAATAGTCTCTGATCCTCTCTTACAAACCTCTTCAGAATCTCAGCCCGAAACAGACACAGATTAGACCTCCCTATTACTATTAGAAGGGAACTAGGAAATGCACTAAACATCCCTTGTATTCACTTTCCCATGTTGTGTCATTTGAAAAAATTTCACTGTCTCATAAGAGTTTTCTTACAAGCTTGAACTATATTAAAATCACTGCCTCTTTATCTGAGGCTCTATCTAATGAAAATTGGAAACAAGGCATCAATGTGGAAATGGAGGCCACAGAAAAAAATGGTACTTGGGAGTTGGTAGGCTTGTCTGCAGAAAAGAAATTAGCGGGATGTAAATGGGTTTATACTGTTAAGCAGAGAGCAGATGGGTCACTAGAACGCTACAAGGCCAAATTAGTGGCCAAAGGGTATACTCAGATATATGGTGTGGACTATCAAGAGACATTTGCTCTGGTCGCCAAGATGAATACAGTGAGGATTCTGTTGTCTTTGGCAGGTAATTATAACTGGGATTTGCAACAATTTGATGTAAAGACTGCATTCTTGCATGGAGACTTAGAAAGAGATTTATATAGAAGTACCACCTAGATTTGGAAACAGCCTGGACACTGATAAAGTGTGCAAACTAAAAAAAGCTCTGTAAGGACTTAAACAATCTCCAAGGACATGGTTTGGCCGGTTTGACAAAGTAATGAAAAACATGGGATATAGACAAAGCCAAGGAGATCATACTTTGTTTATTAAGCACTCAGTTTCAGGGGGAGTTACAGCTCTTTTGGTATGTGTAGATGACATCATCATGACTGGGAACGATGAGAATGAGAGACAGAAGCTGAAGCAGTGTTTGACCAAGGGGTTTGAGAACAAGGAACTAGGAATATTGAAATTCTTTCTAGAGATTGAGGTGGCACACTCCAAACAGGGAATTTTCATTTCTCAACAGAAATATATTACTGATCTTCTTAAGGAGACAGGGAAGTCAGCATGTCGACCGGCTAGTACACTCATTGATCCTAATCACAAGCTTGGAGAAGTTGAAGAAGTTGCTACCGTAAATAAGGAAATGTATCAAAGGTTGGTCGGGAAACTCATATATCTCTCTCATACAAGACTTGATATCGCATATCCAAAGTGTGGTTAGCCAGTTTATGCACAATCTCAAAAAAGTTCATCTGCAAGCTGCTAATCATGTGTTACAGTATCTTAAAGGGACTCACAAGGCATCCTACTTAAGCAGAGCACAGGATTAGTACTTGACGCATATACAGATGCCAACTAAGCCGACCTCGTAATTGATAGGAGATCAACCACCCGGTATTGTACCTTTCCTGGTGGAAATCTGGTGACACGGCACAATAAAAAGCAAAATGTGGTGGCTAGGTCAACTGCTGAAGTAGAATTTAGAGCAATGGCCCAAGGGATTTGCGAGCTGCTGTGGTTGAAAATCATTTTGGAAGACCTCAGAATTAAGTGGGATGGTCCAATGAGACTCTATTGCGACAATAAATCTGCCATCAGCATTGCACATAATCCAATGCAATATGATCGAACCAAACATATTGAAATTGACAAACACTTTATTAAGGAGAAGCTTGACAGTGGACTCATCTATACTCCATATGTGTCTCCTCATCATCAGCTAGCGAATGTACTCATTAAATGACTGAGCAGTGCTACATTTCAAACAAGTGTGTCCAAGCTGGGAATGGCAAACCTTTATTAACCAGCTTGAGGAGTAGTGTTAGAAATTGTGGCGGAGAAGAGGGAAATTTATGGGATGTGTTACCATTTACAGAAAAGATTACAATCCTAGTAGTCATCATATCTAAGTAGTTGTTATATGTGAAATAGTTGTTACATGTGTGCAGCCCTGTAAGAGTGATCTTCCATTGTGACGCCACGAATATGAGTTATTCCCTCCTCTTCTTCCGTGGACATAGGCCATAGAGTCAAACCACGTTATATCTCTTTGTTCTTTTTATGTTTACAACATTACCTATACATCCAACAGGTACGAATAATAAAGATCAGTATCCACTACTGGTACAAGCAATGTGAAATCTTGCAAGGTTCTACACAAGGTTTAGCATTTATAGATAGTGTAGTTGCAGCCTCCATAAGGACTCAAACCTACATTCTGAGTTTCGCACACTCAGTGGCCTCAACTTACCATTGTACAATAACAATGACCTTAGATCTAACAAATATGGATCACTATCTAACAGAGAATATGGCCAATTGGCAATTGGACCCATAAATGTCGACTTCACCCTTGATAGAGCGATATAGAGGAAGCAGATTCATGTAGCTGACCCCATGAACTTGGGAAAAGGCTTTACTGAGTTGAGATGAGTTAAGGCAATTGGAGGCACAGCTCAATGGTTTGACAAACCAGAAGCAAGCCACAGGATCATTGGATCAAATCCCAATTTAGACCTTGTAAAAATGAAGAACAAGAAAAATGGCACTCAAGATAATGTAAAAAGATAATGGTTGCAATTAGCAGCGAAATAAACAAAGACACCCACCCTGCTGAACTTGATATCAGGAATTCCGTCTTTTAATTCTACCACTCCGAATGCATCTTCCAAGTCCTAAATCACAAAGTAACTCATTATTAAGTTAGGCTAAAAAGGACAAAGATTCATAAGCAGTAGCAGAAAAACTATAAAAGATACCATGGAAATGACACAAAAGGTTCTAACAGTAAACATAATAATCCAGAAGCTTTCATGGCAAGATTACACAAAAAATATGAAGGTTGATAACATCATTATAAAGATCTAGCAAGAAATATAAGATACTAATCATACCAAGGTCACACGACGAATACTAGTCCCTGGCCTCACAACATCCATTTCAGCTAGATCACGAACAAGGGCAGCCCAATCCCCACTTACTATGTGGATTATGGATGAAAGCATTGCAAATTGATGTCTTTTCTCCATCCTACAAATCAAGCCAAAATCTAGGAACCTAGTAGGCAAGAGAGAGAGAGAGAGAGAGAGAGAGAGAGAGAGAGAGAGAGAGAGAGAGAGAGAGAGAGAGAGTATTTCAATAAGACAGCTGCAAAAGAAAAGAAAACTCCTAATAATTTGCAAGGAAAAAAAGCCATCAGGTGAAGTTAAAGAATTGAAACAGAGCAGCATTATATCTTCTGGATAAAATATCTTAGAAGATCATCTTTTGGGTTATGAATACTGTGTCCTCGTTCAGCTGACATTGACAAATGACCAAGTTTCCAAGGCCTAGTACTACCATAGAGATCCAAACCTAGTTTTCTAATTTTTCTTATATTTTTGTTTGTTTATCTTATGACTTTATTAAGACTGAAAATATGTCAATAATCAAGATAAATCTTGCAGAATAATAAATAAATAAATAAATAACGTAGATTACCCAATTTGTCCTGCAGCAGTATAACGCAAGTTCCCAGGATGAGGATCTGCATGCAATAAGCCTGTCTCAAGGAGTTGAATAAGTGATGCTTCCACTCCTTTACTAACCTTGAATCATGAAAGAAATTAATTTATTAGTTGGGAACTATTTTTCTTTAAAAATCAGTAGTCAGTTAAGGTTGGGCTATAACCTATATGAGAAGCCAAAATTTTCAATAAAAAAAAAAAATTCAAAAGCAATATTTTCATCTTTTTTTCCAAAAACAATCAAATTTCTAAGAAACATTTGAAAAAAAACAAAAAAAAACAGTTTTTAAATTTAACCAACAGAACGCTCATTTCTTGCTTTTTGTTTTTCATATAGTAGAAAACTACATTCAAATTACAAACCAAACAAAGCTCAAAGTTCTCTGTTAAGTATCTCTTGGCCTTCAATCTTCACCTTCAGTATCTCTTCTAATATTTCTAGCTTCACTAAAATTAACTTTGATGTAATCAGTATTAGTTCAATAATCTTAAACCTTTTTAGTTCTAAAGTTTCTACAAATATTTAGTTTAAGATAACTAATGCTTCAATGTCATCAATGAACACAATATTATGAGCAAACACAAAAGAGGATTAACAAAAAAAGAAGTAAGACACAGTAAGAAACACGAGGATGAGCAACTGCAAAACCCTTGCAAATTAATATTGAGGCTACACTTCTTATCTCTGTTTTAAAGTCATATTCTTATCCTCCTGCACACCCAAATAATATAAAGGTCGTAACCTCCATAAAAGCCACACAAAAGAGTGTTACTAAAATACCTACTAAGTGAGGCCAACCTTCGGTTTCTAGACACACTATGGGTATTTGCAACAGCATATGTGATGGAATGCAATAAGAGTTAGAGTTAGTGGAAATCTCATTTTAGGATAATTTACTAATTTTAGTAAATTTACTATTTTCGGTAATTTACTATTTTTAGTAAAGTTAGTATTTTTGGTGGTTAACTATTTTTAGTAAATTTACCATTTACGATAATTTACTATTTTTAGTAAATTTACTATTTTTCGTAAAGTCACTATTTTTAGTAATTTTTATTTTTAGTATTTGTTGAGATTTGTTTCCTATTGTTGATAGATATGTCTTAAGGAATATAGCAGTTACTAAAATTGTAAATGTAACCATAAGTACATAGCCCTGTATGTCTATATATATGGAGTCTCTCCATTAAGACATTACACAAGAATAAAGATTATTTCTCTTCTCCCGTGGATGTAGGCCATAAAGTCGAACCACGTTATATCTTTGTGTCTTTTATTATTTTAACATGGTATCAGAGCCCTAGGTTATTATTACTAGAAAATCTGTTTCGGCCTTCATCGTCGAAATCATCATTGTCGGCCTTCATCGCCGGAATCCCCTTGAGTGGCCTTCATTGTTGTCACTGCCGGCACTGCCGAAATATTCATCTCTGCTGTTGCTACTGCTGCTGCCGCTGCAACTCGATTTCACGTCGCCGTCATCTTCTTCTTCCTCGGCAACTTCCTCTTCGTCGGACAACTGGATCGCCTGCAAATCGCGATCCTTATCTTCCATCGTTTCATTCACATCGCGTGCAACTGGTTCGTGCGATTCACTGTTCATCGTCTTCTTCGTCTGGTTCGTGCGATTCATCATCTTCCATTTCCATCGCCATCGTTTCATTCACATCGCCTGCAACTGGTTCGTGCGATTCATCATCTTCCATCTGCAACTGGTTCGTCGTCTCTGCAACTTGCGATTCATCGTCTTCCTCGTCTGTCCGTGCGACTGTGCCTGATCGTCGTCGTCTTCTTCCTCCTGCTCCACAGTCGTTAATCTCAATCGTCATCTTCTTCCCCATAGTCATCGTCATCGTCTTCCTTCTGGGGATTGCAAAACGCGACTGATTCTGCATCTCTTCTTCTTTCTCCTCACTGCAAACGCATTGCAATCACTGTTCACAACTGCAAACGCATCGCCTGCAACATTTCTGTCACTGTTCATCATCTCGATCGTTGTTCACTGGTTCGACCACTGTTCACTGATTTTGATCACTGTTCACTGGTTCGACCACTGTTCACTGGTTTTGATCATCACTGATTTCGATCACGTATCACTGTTCACTTTTAGATCTATCTTCGTATGGAACTGTTTCTTCTTCTTCACATCCTTGAAGAACGACATATTAAAAAAAAAAAAAAAAAAAAAATGTCGGTTACTTCCGAAACAGTGCAGATAGAAGAAACAGTTGATAAAATAGAGAAAGGAGAACTACCGAACATTCAAGCCGCCTACAGACTTGATGGAAAAAATTATTTGAAGTGGTCTCAGCTGGTACGTACTTTTCTGAAGGGCAGAGGAAAACTAAGTCATCTTCTGGGCACTGGACCTACGCCCGGAGATCCTAAGTTTAGAGCGTGGGATAACGAAGATGCTTCTATAATGGCATGGCTATGGAATTCAATGGCGCCAAATATTAGCGATACATGCATGTTTCTAACTACTGCCAAAGACATTTGGGATGCCGTTCATCAGACATACTCTAAGGCCCATGATGCAGCCCAAGTGTATGAAATTAAAGTGAAAGTTGGAACAACAAAACAAGGCAACATGACAGTCACTGAATATGCCAATGTCTTGAAAAATCTCTGGCAAGAACTTGACCATTATAGGTGTATTGAGACTAAATGCCCTGCAGATGCTGTAATTTTAAAAAACTATATTGAGAATGATCGAGTCTATGACTTCTTGGCTGGACTCAATGCAGAGTTTGATCAAGTACGAGTTCAAACTCTCAGCAAAGAGTTACTAACTCTGAATGAGACTATCTCTGCTATCCGGACTGAAGAAAGCAGAAGAAATGTTATGCTCACACCTCAGAAGTTGGAAGGCTCAGCTATGATCACCAATCGGGGAAATGATCAGAGGACACACACTCCGCGCGCTGAATCATCAAAGGTCCCAAATCGAGACAATAGGGACAATCTAAGGTGTACTTATTGTCAGAAGACTAGACATACAAGGGAGAAGTGTTGGAAACTTCATGGCAAGCCTTCAACTTCCAGTAAAGACTGGGGTTACAACGGAGGACAGCAGAAAACCAGTGGTCAAGCACATCTGTCTACTAAACCAGCAATTGCAGCCTCCCCGGTGACAGACGGATTCAGCCAAGACGATATTGAAAGATTAAAATCTTTGCTTGGCACTCTTGACAAACCCACAGGTACCTGTTCATTGGCCCATTCAGGTAATTTTCCTATTTCTATTGGATTTAACGTCTCGGATAAATCTTTTGCTAACTCTTGGGTTATAGATTCTGGTGCTACTGATCACATGACCAATTCTCCCAATATATTTCATACCTACAACCCATGTCCTAGTAGTCGGAAAATAGCCACAGCTGATGGATCATTAACCACAGTTGCTGGTATAGGTGATGTTCACATCAGCCCCACCCTTACACTCAGAAATGTTCTTCATGTTCCTAAACTATCTACCAATCTTATCTCTATTTAAAAATTGACCCATGATCTGAGTTGTAATGTGACCTTCTTCCCTACTTACTGTGCATTTCAGGACCAGGACTTGGGGACGATGATTGGACATGCTAAGGAACAGGACGGGTTGTATTACCTTGAGACACCAGTACATCCTATCAAGAGTACCACTTCATTTCTCTCTGAGCACAAACTTTCCAATAAAGAAAAGCTATGGCTCCATCATCGCCGCCTTGGCCATCCTTCTTTTCGATCTCTTAAAATCATGTTTCCTTTTTTGTTTAAATCTTTGAATGTTGAAGATTTTCATTGTGAAGTGTGCGAACTTGCGAAACACAAACGTATATCTTTTCCACTTAGCAATGACAGAAGTTCAGATCCTTTTGATCTCATTCATAGTGATATTTGGGGTCCTTCTCCAATCCCTAATGTTTCTGGAGCGCGATGGTTTGTGTCATTCATTGATGATTGTACTAGAGTCTCGTGGATATTCTTATTAAAACAAAAATCCGATGTGAGCTTTATTCTCCCTACCTTCCATAACATGATACATACCCAGTTTGGTGCTAAAATCAAGAGATTTCGATCTGACAATGCTCGAGACTATTTTAATCAAACATTGACCAATTACTTCCAAACTGAGGGGATCATTCATGAATCATCCTGTGTTCACACTCCACAACAAAATGGAGTTGCTGAAAGAAAAAACGGTCACCTACTTGATACAACCCGAGCCTTTTTATTTCAAAATAATATGCCTAAGTCCTATTGGGGGGAAGCTGTCCTTACTGCAACACATCTTATTAACCGTCTACCATCCCGAACCCTTGATTTCAAAAGTCCTATGGAAAAGCTACGTCAATTTTATCCTAAGCTTAAAATCTCCAATAATCTTATACCTAAAATATACGGGTGTATTTCATTTGTCCATGTTCACCAACCCAACAGGGGAAAGTTGGACCCTAGAGCTCTTAAGTGTGTTTTTGTCGGATACTCTTCCACTCAAAAGGGATATAAATGCTATCATCCGCCATCAAAGAAATTCTTTGTCTCAGCCGATGTCACTTTCTATGAACCTGAGCCCTATTTTACCGCTCCTTCTCTTCCGGGGGAGAATGTCATCATGGAAGATAAGGATCGGAACTCCCTTGATACCCCTTTTGACCTTTTTGACCCCTTTACTCTCCAACAAACCAAACCTGAATCTCCCACAACCCCTGTACCCAATGACGAACCTAAGGATCGGATGACTGGACAAGTGTACTCAAGGAATAAAGCCGCAGCTCCTGAACCAATGCAAGCTCAAGAATCTGAACCAATCCCTGAGAATGAGGTAACAAACCCTGAACCCTCCTTACAAATTTCATTAGTTCCTGAAACTAACAATGATCTCTTAGCCTCTGAACCTGACAATGACCTTCCCATTGCCATTAGAAAGGGAACAAGGGAATGCACTAAATATCCCTTGTATCCATTATCTCATGTTGTATCCTTTGAGAAGTTCTCACAAACCCATAAGAGTTTTCTTACCAGCCTAAATAATATCCAGACTCCTACGTCATTATCCGAAGCTTTATCTAATACAAATTGGAAACAAGCTATGAATGTGGAAATGGAAGCCCTGGAGAAAAATACAACATGGGAGTTGGTAGACTTGCCTCCAGGAAAGAAACCTGTTGGATGCAAATGGGTTTATACAGTAAAATACAAAGCAGATGGGTCACTAGAGCGCGACAAGGCAAGATTGGTAGCCAAAGGATATACTCAGACATATGGTGTGGACTATCAAGAGACATTTGCTCCAGTTGCAAAAATGAATACTGTGAGACTTCTTTTGTCATTGGCAGCTAATTATGACTGGGATCTGCAACAATTTGATGTAAAAAACGCATTTTTACATGGGGATTTAGAGGAAGAAATCTATATGGAAGTACCTCCAGGATTTGGCACCACAGATAAAGTGTGCAAATTAAAAAAGGCCCTGTATGGACTTAAGCAATCTCCGAGGGCATGGTTTGGTCGATTTGCCAAAGTAATGACAAGTATGGGATATAAACAAAGCCAAGGAGATCACACTTTGTTTATTAAGCACTCGACTTCAGGGGGAGTTACAGCTCTATTAGTGTATGTTGATGACATCATCATGACAGGAAACAATGAGAACGAGAGACAAAACTTGAAGCGGTGTTTGACCGAAGAATTTGAGATCAAGGAATTAGGGAGATTGAAATACTTCCTAGGGATTGAAGTGGCACACTCTAAACATGGAATCTTTATCTCTCAACAGAAGTACATTACAGACCTTAAAGAAACAGGGAAACTAGCATGCAAACCAATGAATACTCCTATTGATCTTAATCACAAGCTTGGAGAAGCTAAAGAAGCGCCGACTGTTAATAAAGAGACGTATCAAAGACTAGTAGGAAGACTCATCTATCTCTCTCACACAAGACCTGATATTGCATATGCAGTGAGTGTAATAAGTCAGTTCATGCACAATCCTAAAGATATTCATTTGCAAGCGGCTAATCGCGTTCTACAGTATCTTAAAGGGACTCCAGGACAGGGTATCTTATTTAAACGACACACAGGAATGGTCCTTGAAGCATATACTGATTCAGACTATGTTGGTTCAGTAGTTGACAGAAGATCAACTACTGGATATTGTACGTTTCTTGGTGGGAATTTGGTAACATGGCGAAGTAAAAAAACAGAATGTAGTGGCCAGATCTAGTGCTGAAGCAGAATTCCGAGCAATGGCACAAGGGGTTTGTGAGTTATTATGGTTGCAGATAATTTTAACAGATTTGAAAATACACTGGGATGGCCCTATGAGACTCTATTGTGACAATAAATCTGCAATTAGCATTGCCCATAACCCAGTTCAACATGATCGAACCAAGCATATAGAGATTGATAGACACTTTATTAAAGAGAAGCTTGATAGTGGGTTGATCTGTACTCCATATATGTCTACCAATAATCAGCTCGCCGATATGCTCACTAAAGGGTTAAATCATACTGCATTTCAAGCAAATGTGTCCAAGCTGGGAATGATAAACCTTTATTCACCAGCTTGAGGGGGAGTGTTGAGATTTGTTTCCTATTGTTGATAGATATGTCTTAAGGAATATAGCAGTTACTAAAATTCTAAATGTAGCCATAAGTACATAGCCCTGTATGTCTATATATATGGAGTCTCTCCATTAAGACATTACACAAGAATAAAGATCCTTTCTCTTCTCCCGTGGATGTAGGCCATAAAGCCGAACCACGTTATATCTTTGTGTCTTTTATTATTTTAACAGTATTTTATTGAATTATGAAACTAGTATTTTTGTTTCATTAGAAATTAGTATTCGAGAGTCTGTTTAGAAGTCTAGTTATTTCTCTTTTAATATTTGAGTCTATTTAGGAGTTTTCATGGGTTTTGCCTATTTAAAGGCCATTGTATGTGGGGTATTGAGATATAGATTGAATAATATTAATTTTTTTAGAATTTGTGAATTCTTCTTTCACCTCTTTTCTCGGAATGTTGTAGAATCAACGAGTCTAGAGAAGCGTGTTTATTGTCTTCTCTATCACGCCCTACATCAATATGGAAGATGACGGAAAAAAACATATGATGTTCAATGGAGACTCTTAAGGATATCTTCTCAATCAAACTATCCTCTATAAGTGGTCAGCAAATCTCAAAGAACTCGGCTATTTTCTTTCTTAATGGGGGATAAGTACACCTCAATGTATATGCGTTTTCTTCCTTTCTCCCTCTTTTCATTTTTCCTTAGGCCTATTGTTTCTTGGACGCAAGCATTTGGGCACACATACACACAACATTAATATCAACATAAAGGCATATCCCAACTATTTAAAAATAGGCGGGACTTTGTGCCTATGAGATATTACTCCCTCTGCCATTACAGACACTGACACTAAATCATCTGCAAGTAACAAAATAAGGGATCTCATGATGAGCAATTAATTCAATCATAATTTGTAAATTATACAATGAGATACAAATGTCATGTAAATCGTAAGGGCAAACTCCAGATAACCAGAAACTCCCTGATACTACTTACAACATGAAGGTCACGCAGGCATGCATGCATGCATGCATGAATGCATTCTACAATTTTAAATTAGCAATTGCACAAAGCTTTCCTTTTCATAGCCTCTGCCATATCTAATATATTCATATCAAGCATAAATAAATAAGCCAATAAAAAAATGCAAATTGTTCCTCTTTCATTAGCCCCAGCAAATAAAATTTTGGTAATTTCAACATATTTAAAATCTAAAAATAAATAAATAAATAAAATAAAACAAAAAATCTAAAACATTTGAAGATCTCAAAAGAACTGAATGATTCCATGAATATTAATCAAGCTTCTTATGGCATCCAACACATAAACAAGTAATGTGTAACCATTAACTCCTACATACCAGATCTAGAAGATGCCTTTTGGCCTCCAGTTGCTGACTCTCTGGATATTCAGAGCCTTGATCAATTACGTTTGTGCTAGATGCTAACATTAGATCACTTGGGTTTTCACCAACCACCCACTCCATTGTCAAAACTTTCTTTCTAGTTAGTTGTCTAAACACTCTTGGAACAAAAATAAAAGGATATGGTGCATGAGCTTCCTGTAGAAAGTAGAAATGAATAGACGGTGACAAAGAAAGATCCATGAGATATATCAAAACACAAATATATTAGTTCATCATTTCATTGCAAATGAGCTTTGAATGAACAAATATTATCCAGTATTTCCATCGTTAAAAAAGTAATGTGCTACCTGTGAAGAAACACATCAAAAGAGATTCATTGTTGTCAGAATCATGAATCACAATCAAATCTTTTCAAGGTTTGAATAAAATTCCCAAAAAAAATGTGGCTTTTATGTTTGTACATATTAAGTAACCATAAAGTTAGAAGATACAAGTTTTTTTTAGCTAATAAACTATTCAAACTGATACACTATGATACAGATTCAGTCTCATTCACTAACGATTTACTACTAATTCAGACCAATTCGCTTATGATTCATAGGTATACCGATTCAAGAATTCAATTTGAAACCTTTTGGAGTGAATAGTATGATTCACCGATTCGAAATAGCAATTCTAACAACTAAAGAGAACGACACAGATCACACTACAACAAAACCAGAAAATATATTAAAATACACGAAAACTTCTTTATTACATAGTAACTAACAGTCAAGCGATAATTTAGTGTTAAAAAATCCAAAAAATAATTAAAATAGTAAAATAAGGAAGGAACAAAATTCAGAAAGAAAAAAACTTAGAAGATAAGGTTGACTTTGGCATTGAATTTAAAAACATTTTTTTGCTCATAAAAAATTTAAAAAAAAAAAGATTCCTTGGCTATTTGTTTGGTTGGACTATTTTCCAACAATTTTAAAGACTGTTTTTAAATATATCTTTGAAAGTTGTTAAGGAAACAAGAAAATAACTTTTTGTGTTTTCATTGTTTTCTAAAAGAAAATTCTAATAACAACTTTTTAAAAAAAATTTGAAAACAGATTTTAAATTCAATGCCAAACAGGCTCTACAAGACCCAACCAGCTGTAATCAATTTTTAGCGCTGCCCTATGAACGGTTTACAGATAAAAGGCCTCAGACAAGAACATGTACATCAGAAAGGACCCTGTCACCATGGATTTTTTTTTCAACTAAATCCAAGACAAATCCTTAAAATGGCCGAGGTTGAATAATATTTAAAGTATTCATTTCAAAATTTCGTTGATCAAAAGTAAAGGGACAACAGTTGTTTACACAAGTGGTGAATATTAGCAAAAAGGATTTGCAAGGAACAACTGACAACAAAGCAAATCACAAAGGTCCTCTTTGATAGTAGTTATACCAAGGGTGACCTTTCATGTTACTTCCCCAAGAAAAGTGAAACAAGACAAAATTCCAAAATCAAGATACCTTGAATTCTGTAGCATTTGCAGCCTCTAATGTGTAGTCTAGCTCCCCAACTAAGCCTTTTCCAAGTTCATCAGCATAAAGCCTGGGATCACTCTTTCTTTTGAACACCTTTTTCAATAGTCCCAGCTGAAACAGTTTATTGAGCAAACAGTTTAGTCCACAATGCTTAAAATAATAAACAGATAACTGGTATAAAATGTACAGAACAAAATAATACCCCAAGGCGAAGAATATAGACATCTCGCACAACCACATGGCGAAGGTTTGGACGCTGAACTTTTACAGCAACATCATAACCATCAGTAGTACGCCCACGATACACCTATAATTCAAATTGCATGAAACACATAAGAAACTTAAGGACAAAAATGGTGCATAGAAGAGGCTGCTGTGTACAAACATATTTCTATTATTTTCGGACTTTCGGATACCAAAAAAAATTGCATCCAAATCACATAGCAAACCGCATAAACCTTTTCAGATTTTTTCCAAGAAAAACTATAAAATTAAAAGGCTATTTATCCTACACCTCTTCAATCAAAGTATGTTGTGCTTCATCTTTTGGGTGGATTCCTAAATAAGTAAAGGCTTTTAATCTTGGAGGATTGCAAGAATTGTGAAATAACATTTATATATATATCACACAAATTAATTCTAATAGTTGAATTTGACCTAGGTCCAACAATAAGAACACAATTTAGATATTCCACTTGTTAGAGGGGCTTTTACCACATGATGTTGATCCTATAATACGGTTGAGTGACTTCCCCAAATTTAACTTAAAAGTTAAAATCTTGATTGAAACCTGTCAATTCCAAATTTACAGCAAGAATAGAGAATTTATGAACTATAAACGCTGGCATGTACACGATACATTTGGTACATCACGATGTATCAATATAATAAGTGTTTCCCACATCCAAACGCATGATAATGTTATGCACAATGACAAAGTATCTGTTGGCATATTGCAAGTCACAACAACCTTATGACTTACAACTTATTCTAACCTTATGCATATGCATATTCTCTATGTGTGTCTGAGATTTTTGAAATTAAAGATACATGGGCAAGGGGAACCTGGCCAAATGAAGCAGCAGCAGCAGGTTCCTCAGAGATGTATGATAATGTTATGCACAATGACAAAGTATCTGTTGGCATAGTGCAAGTCACAACAGCCTTATGACTTACAACTTATTCTAACCTTATGCACATGCATATTCTCTTTGTGTGTCTGAGATTTTTGAAATTAAAGATACATGGGCAAGGGGAACCTGGCCAAATGAAGCAGCAGCAACAGGTTCCTCAGAGATGTAGCTGAATAATGTCTCCACTGGACATCCTAATTCTTCTTCAATAATCTTCATGGCCAAAGCCCTAGGAAAAGGAGGAATCCGATCATGTAGTTCAGACAGTGCCTGCAATCAAAGTTCAGAGATAAGTGAACCTCACCATGCTATTTGTCAACACACATGCATTTTTGGCGCAACAGAAGTCTAGAGGCATCTGACACCTAGATTTTGCCAAACCTGATTAGTCTACAGAATTGTAGAAGATGGGACATAAGATCATTCTCCCAATACAAACACGAAACAATATGAGGGATAAAGCGATACAAACATTTGTAAATGAAAATAGATACAAGAGAAAAGAAGAACATGATGACGTCTACAGCAGTCGAAAACCTTTTTTGTCAAATGGATAAGAAATCAGGGTGGAGTAAGCAGTCTTCCCCATACAGCAAAGCACAATGGAAAAATAAGATTTTAGGGACATCTCAATCCTGACCTTGGAAACATCTGAGCCAATTAGATCAGGCCTAGTAGATAGTGACTGACCAACTGCACAGCAAGCAAAGGCATGTAACTAGCATATTGGCAATCTCGTGACTGCAGGAAAAGAACATGGAGCGATAAAATTTAAACATGGTAACAATATAAACAAATGCATTAAGGAATACAAGCACAATAGATAAAAATATGAAACAGTTTAAAAAAAAATTAAAAATTAAGATGAAGAGCACAATCTTATACTGGGATTGGATGTTGCTTACCTTTGACGAAAGTGGGACCCAGGTTCAGCATAGCTTCCTTCAACAGTTGTCCAAAATAATATTCTGAGTTGCATCCATTCTTCTCCAAACCAAGTCTATATAAATTGAGAATCCCAGAAACTCGCATTTTGATTGCAGCAAAGGCAAATGAAGCGAAAACCTTACAACATAACAGAAATCAAACTCAATAAGAATGCAACCTAAAGTGGTCAACCTCATAGCCTATTCACGTTGGTTATGTATAGTACACTGCCGCAAATTCTTTTGGCAGTATTGACAAGCTGCCGCACAGATAGAAATAAAGGAGAACTTTGATAGAGAAAATACGACAACACCCTATGGACAGTTTGCCATAAAAAGAATAAGCTCTCAAATATCCCAACTAAAAGGGACGAAGCATTGAAAATGCTGATGGTAATGATAATGGTGTAATGCAAAACAGGATGGAACTATCTCTAAGCATGGCACTTAGATCCAAAGGATAGCAAGCAGTAGAAATTTTTACCCTTAAGTTTTTAGCAAGGTTTTCAGGCCATTTATATCCAAAACTAATTTGATTGTGATGTACATCACATACTCAAAATTATTATCCGAAATAATTTTTTATTGAAGAAAATTCACAAAACATCAAATCTACCTTCCCTAAAGACCAAAAGCTTTATTTATACGATTATACCAAACTACCAAATATGAGTCGCACCACAACTACTGATGAGTCTATGTGGGTTTAGACCACCTAAAGTAGGCCCATGGACAAACAAACCAAATAAAAAAAAGGCATAAAAAACATGTTAAAGACACGTTACGTACGTGGGTCATGCGTCTCCACATCAATCCCTCCAGCTTGAGAAGAGCTTCTCCTCAAGGTGGAGTTCTTATATTCTTCATAAAAATCAAGATCAGGCTTCTGAAATGCCACATTTGTAATCAACATCCTCAAAGAGAAAAGACGATTTTGTGCAACTTGACTAAGTAACAAGTATAGATACCATGGAGAGTAGAGAAAGAAGAAACATTGTGAATACCCTCAATACAATTAGAAGCAAAAGTTGGTACTAAGCTAACATTATTAGGTAGAGATAAACGAGGAATCATATCACCATAAAACAAGAAAGGCAAGCAACAAATAAAGTTCAATAAATGCGTCACTTAGAAGGAATGTCAACCTCATAAATGTTAATCACCATGACAAGCAACAATAGAAAAAGGGCCATAACACTACATCATCAACTTATCAAGTGATGATAATTGTTCCTTCCATGGTTCAAAAATTTCCCCAAATTCGGCGAAATTCCACGAATTTTTTCCTTTTTTTCAACCACCAAAGTGCGAAGTAGATGTAAAATAAAAAATTCGCCAAAATAATTTTTATAAATTTCAAAAATTTTGACAAAATTCGATAAACTTTGATAAAATTTCTATTTTTCAATTCAAAAATGCAAAAATTCGATAAAATTCAACAGAATTCGATGAAATTCGACATAGAAGTTAAAAAATGTTATTTAATCAATAGAAAACAAAAAAATACCAATAATTATGTATTATTTTCAACTTCATCAACCAATATAGCAATTAAATTTTAAAAAATAATTTAACAAGCTAACAAATTATGTAGTTTATGGGATATGCTTTACCAAAGAGAGAAGAAAAGAAGCCAAAAAAAATTAATAAATAAAGTTAAAATTAGATAAAAACTTAAATATAAATTAAAATAGTTCCCAAAGTCATCTTCTTTTAGTTAACTCTTATAAAACAAGAAAAAAAAACAATAAATTTAAATAATAAACTAATAAATTAAGCATGGTGGAATTCAAACTGAGAAAGTATATGATTGAGAAGCAAGCCAGCACAAAATTAAAAACCAAAACAAAGAAAACGAATTAAGACCAAAAGCCAATATTTCAAATTCATCAACCTACTTAACAAGATTGATTTTGTTAGGTCACATACGAGTATTTTTATGTATTAAAAGTGTCTACTTATATTAGCTTTTAGCTTTTAGCTTAAACTACAATAAATCTAGATATTTAAGCATATATGCAAAAATTCTCTAAACTTCTCTAATTTTGCGAATTTTTACAAAAATTCTTCATGTCGAATTAAACTTCCCCGAATTAATTCCAATTTTCAAGTGACCGAAGTCAAGTTGAAGTTGAATTTTCGATCCTTGGTTCTTTTTGTACCATTAGTAATCCATCACAAGTCACCAACCTTGAAATGAACTGATCATTGGTGAGCATCAGCACGTGCCACATAAGAAGCACATGACAATTTTAATGCAGCTATGAACATCCTCATGGATAACGTTAATCTTGGAGGCAAACTCCTCCACTAAAGCACACACCAGCAGTATAAGTGGACTAAGAGCCAAATCCATCGCAGTGAAAGGTGAAGTACTAGTCACAATAATAAATGATGAGAAACCAGTAGACTAGTTGACGGTGATGTTCTAAGAAAACTAACTTAGGCTTTCCATTAATCAATCATCGCAACAAATCTCCTAAGCGCAACTAACATTCTCGATGTTTTCATTCATCAATGGGTGAAAAGCAATAAAGACTCGCAAAGATAAGAAGGAATCCATAACCGCTACCGAAATTATAAAAATTAAAATTTTATTAAAAAAAAAACATCCTAAAGGAGATAATCACTAAAAGCATCATTATACAATAAGCAATCCACATGAATAGGGTAAAAGTACTTATCACTAGCGTAAAGATCCTGCAGCTTATTGAAGTCAAAAAGTGAAGAACACAAGGTATCAAGTGAATGTGCTAACTCAAAGCATCGCGCAACCCAATTATCCTTCTTAGCCTAGAACAACAAATGAAAGGTATTAGCACAAAGAAACAAATGTCTTTGAGTTTGGAGTATATTGTTCTAGCTTAGGTTCCTTTGTGTTTTGTTCTGCACAGCTCTTTTTTCTTAGTCTTTGAGGACTACCTGTCCTCCCTGTTCTATTGTATCTTTTCTATTTTGATGTAATGGTCTAGTTACTTCTTGATTTTAAATTTTGAAAAAAAAAAAAAAAAAAAACACAAACTAGTTGGCACGTTGATTAGATACGTATTACTATTGAGTTAATATATTTAAGTGTTTCAACTCAAATCAACTAAGCCTTTTCCCAACTACATGGGGTCGACTACATGAATCTGTTTCTTCCACGTTGCCTATCGAGGGCTAAGTCGGCATTCAAATTAAAAGAAGTTAATTTTTTTTTTTTAGTTATCTTTGTCCATGTTATTTTAAGTCTACCTCTATCTCTATTGTTACCATCTAGCACTAATAGTTCACTCTTCTGAACTAGTGCATTTAAAGGCCAACGTTGTATGTGTCCAAACCATCTTAGTCAGTTCTCTCTCATTTTATCTCCAATTGGTGCTACTCCTACCTTGCTCAAATATGAAGGTTTTACCACATATCCATCTTAGCATTCGCATTTCTGTTACACTTAGTTTGTTAACATGTTTTTTAATTGCCCAACATTTTATACTATATAGCATAGCTGGCCTAATAACAACTCTATAAAATTTTCCCTTTAACTTCAATGGGATGCGCCTATCATGTAACACATTAATACTCCAAAAGCACTCCTCCACTTGACCTATCCTGCTTCAACTCTGTACTTCACATCCTCACCTATTTCGCATTCTTTATGTATAATAGATCTCAAATACATAAAATTTTCACTCTTTGGTATCTCTTGACTTCATATGGAAGTATCTCATGACCGAATTTAATAATGAACCCCTTATGAATACGATAATTATGAATGCTATAAAGCATGTACAACTAAATGTAACTCCAAAATTATAAGTGGAATAATTCAATTTAGATCCATCAAGACACCCATTTTGGCTTAGATCAGCCTCAATGCCCTATTGGGACGCATCACATGCGACCTCAAAGAACTGCAAAAAAGTCAAGTGTTGCAAAGATAGTAACAATGGTCATATTTTCCTTAATCAAGCAAAAGGTGTCATTCAAGCTTTGAAAGTCCACTCAAAAGGGCCCTCTTTCTTGTAAGAGCTAGCGAGAGATACAATGCTACTGAAACTCTGAATAAATCGCCCGTAAAAAGTAGCTAATCCACGGAAACTCCAAACTTGCATAGTGGGAGTAGCCAATCGAGTATATCCTACACCTTAAAATTATCAACCTAAACCCCTTATGCAAAAATCACAAAGCCTAAGAAAACAATTGAATCAACAACAAAGGAACACTTCTGCTCTGTAAATACAACCTGGCCTCCCTCAAAGCAGGATAGTTTGGAGGTGTTGTCGAACACTGAAGCACCATGTAGAAGTATGTCGTCCAAATATACAACAAACTTCCCAATGTAAGGAAAAAAAAATCTAAGTCATGAGCCTCATAAATGTAAAAGAGACATTAAAAAGGTCAAATGGCATGACCAATCACTCGTAAAGATCATCCTTTGTCTTGAAAACGAACTTCCATTCATCTATAGGTCGCATATGTATCTGATGGCAGTCGTTGTGCAAATCTAGTTTGGAGAAGAGTTCACACCACATAATGTATCAATCATGTCCTCCATTCTTAGAATTGGAAAACAATATTTCACCATTATCTTGTTGATTGTTCGGCTACCTATACACATGTACCAACTTCCATCTTTCTCAGGAGTGAGTAATGTTAAAATCGAATCTAGGGAAGTGATGGTGAGAAGAAAGCACGACTTCTAGGGAAGTGAAGGTGGTGAAGGTGAGATGTTAAAGGCTGCAAATGAAACAGTGTAACTCATTCCCCCTCAAACATGAAGGAAACAAGTGTTGTACTCACCATCATGCTTGCACTTTTTGTCATATTACCATGAGCCACCAAATAGTAAATGCCAAGCATTAATAGGAGCAACAGAGCACCACCCTCATCCCTATATTAGCCAATGGTGAAAGGGGCTAAGCATCTTTTATCTACTTTGATTTCACTGCTCTTGTGTATACACTAAATTTTGAATGGGTTTAGTTGGGCCTCAACCTTCAACTTCAACATTTCAACGTTCTCACCAAACTCACTATCAATGATCACATTGGACAGCCTACTCTATGACTTGCACCTAGTAACGACAATATAGTGTCAAAGCCATAAATTAGGACCCTACACTAATGTCTATGTAACACCCCGTGGTTTAAATTAAATACTTATGTTGGCTTACGCGTATATCGAGGTGTATAATATGTGTATATGTACGTAGGAGCCAATGTATGTGTACGAGAATACATGTTAAATACGGAAAGTAAATGGTATTATTAAATGAATAGTATTATTGAATGAAATGATATAAATTAAAGTATAAAAATAAAAGAAAAAAAATATTTAAAGTTAATGGGGGAGTTGTTTATTAAATGAAGCCTAGGTCCATGGGAATCAAATTCATTTATGATGCTCATTTCTTATTCCCTTTCTCTCTTTAACGTGAAATAGAAGAAGAAAAAAAAAATAAGAGGAAAGAAGACGAACCAGAGAGAAAAGGGGGAAAAGGGCGTTAGGGAAGAAACGTGATTTCGCAATTGATTCGTCACACTGGTAAGCTTTTTTCACTCTCTTTCGTCACAAAATTGTAATTTAAGCTACGTATGACGATCCTACCAATATAATTTTTGCTATCGAAGGTGTTTTACCGTGTTTTCAAAAATGGGGTTGAACTCATTTTGAATGGAAACATGTAGAAATGATATATTTAGACTCATGTAGTTGTGTAGACCCCGAATATGTGATTTGTTTGTGTCACATAGTATTATTGGTGTCGGTATAGTCGCCGGAAGCCAAATTTGACACTGGAAGCCTTTAGAACCATGTCAAACTCCAGTGAAACTCCGATTTGAGACCATAGAATTGTAGAGGACTGAATTTCAAACGTTTCAATACCAAAATTGTGATTTTTGGATATCGATTGATATCTTTAATAATTTATTGAACTAATCCGATAAATACGACTAACTTAGATATTAGTGGAAACATGGTTAAAAAACTCGTTTCTACTGTCCATTGCCTTAAAAATAATCATGAGAGCTGTGTAAAATATTTGGGACACCCTCACATGATTTAAAGACTAAAATGAAAATTATGGGAATAAAGAGGATAAACTGGAGAGTTAGAATTTAGTGATTAAATAAATATTATGATTTGATAATTGATTATGGATTATCTGAAAATGAATATGTTACAGAATTGTAATTGTGGATTGAATACTAATATTGGAGTGGCAATTGACTTGGTGGTAGAGCATTGTGGTACACCTGTATTTTAAGTATTTTCCTTATCTTGGTTATATTATACGACATTGTAGATATATAATGATTTAAATGTAAGCATGCTATATGTATGATTATATGTTGCATTGATTTAAAATTCACCATTGGCCTTAACAAGGATAGCCACAACCTCTCATTACTCAATTCCAAATTAATCATTTCAAGGATTTTACTCCTGGTTAGGACAGACCAACTGCACAGTGAGCTACGCACTTAATCCATGACTCACCCAGGACTAATTCCTAACGAAATGATTTTTCATGTTTTAACTTGCTCTTGCAAGTCTAAAGCATGCTCCGTTTTCTAAAATATTTCATGAATTTCAAATCAATCCACAATTACAATTTTGTCACATATTCATTCCCAGATAATCCATAATCAATTATCAAATCATTATATTTATTTAATCACTAAAAATATTTTACACGGCCCTCGTAATTATTTTCAAGGTAATGGACAATAGAAACAGGTTTTTTAACCATGTTTCCACTAATATTCAAGTTTGTCGTATTTATCGGATTCGTTCAGTCAATTATTAAAGATATCAATCGATATCCAAAAATCACAATTTTGATATCAAAACGCCTGGAATTCAGTCAACTACAATTCTATGGTCTCAAACCAGAGTTTCACTGGAGTTTGACATGATTCCAAAGGCCTCCAGTGTCAAATTTGGCTTCGGGCGACTATACCGACACCAATAATACTATGTGACACAAACAAATCACATATTCAGGGTCTATGCAACTACAGGAGTCTAAATATATCATTTCTATATGTTTCCACTCAAAGTAGGTCCAAACCTCATTTTTGGAACCACGGTAAAACACCTCCTATAACAAAAATTATACTTGTAGGATCGTCACACATAACTTAAATTACAATTTTGCGAAGAAAGAAAGTGAAAATGGCTCACCAGTGTAACGAATCGACCGCAAAATCGCGTTTCTTCCCCAGCGCCCTTTTCCCTCATTTCTCTCTTGTTCGTCTTCTTTTTTTTTTCTATTTCACATTATAGAGAGAAAGGGAATAAGAAATGAGCATTATAAATGAAATTGATTTTCATGCTCCTAGGCTTCATTTAATAAACACCTCTCCCATTAAATTTAAATATTTTTTTTTGTTTTCTTTTTATACTTTAATTTATATTATTTACTTCATGTATTTAGCATGTATTCTCATACACATACATTTGATTCCTACGTATGTATACGCGTATTATACAATCTCGACTGAGATGAGAGAGAGCCTCACAATCAAGGTTGGAGCACCTAACTCAATATACAAGGGCAACGCCCAAATCATCCTCAACGTCAACAATTTGGAGTTCAAGTTCCCCCATATCAACATCATGAGCCAAAGCAACATACTTCTTCTTGAGGCATTCACTAAAGTGATGTCCTAGTCAGTTACACTTAAAGCAACCTAATATGAAACCTCCAAGTATCAAAGATTTGACAACTATAGGAAAGGGAATATTACAAGAAGCCCCAATCTTCTATTTTGCAACTCTCCCTCTTTCAAGGCATATTTGATCACATCAAACATGTCATAGATTTCTTAGAAATTTAGATCTTGTTGAATGGACTGGTGAAAATCGTTCAGATTACTCCCGATCCTTTATTGAACCATCCCAACTAATTCAACCCTACTGGCAAGCAGAAGGAACTCCGCTATATACTTAATTAAACTCTGAAAGTGTTGATTCAGATTGTGTAATATCAAAAAAAGATCTCTCTCATAATTAGGAGGAATGAACTATCTTTTTAGTTTCGTCGCATCTTGTCCCATGTTGATGATCTTCTCTTGCCTTTTGTGTATATGGCTAAGTAGTAGTTCATCCACCACAAATAGCCAAATAATTTCGGAGCAACAAACTTCACGTACTTAGAGTCATTCAACTTTTTGTAATCAAAAACCTCTTTCATCTTGCTAAACCAATCAACAAAATGAGCAGGATGTAGTTTGCCATTAAACTCTAGAACACTATCTTGACATCACAAATTTGATTCTTCTCGAATGCACAAAAAACGCTTGAGATCAATATTACCCCCATCATTTTAAACATGTCTTCACCTCGTATTGCCATTGCAATGTCTAAAAGGTGAGGGACTGGACAAGGATCTATCCACTGGGTGTCAATAGTTAGGTTCAGTTTAGGTTTTCATGTCCAAACTAAACCCAAACTAAAGGTAATTGATTTGGTATTTTGCTAAACCAAATCAAACCAATCAACTATGGTAAATCAAACCAAACATGATCTGTTTAAATTGAATGATTTAGAATTTTAAATATAAATATACTAAATAATAAAATTGATTAATTATACCTGTATATATTGATGAAAATCTAACATACATCTAATAAAATAAAATAAAACCCTTATTACATAAGATGATAATGCAAATGTTTAACACATTATGTACATAGATTAAAAAAATCATAAACATTGTAAATTAAAATATTAATCAGGCTAACTTCAAAGTCAGTTCAGTTCCGTTTAGATTGATTTTTGAAGTCATAAACCAAAAACTGAACCAAACCGATCAAGTTATATATTTATCAAATCTAACCAAAATCGAACTAATTCAAAGTCGAACCAAACTCAACGATTCGGTTTCAAAATTTGAACCAACCCTTTGACACCCTTAGCTTCATTGTAGGTCATTCTCCCAATAATTTGCACCTCATGGGGGTGAGAATGATGTTCCCAACACTCTAGACGGTATTCTCATGTTTGCCTCTATAGCCCAAGATAGTGTAGAAAATCTGGTAAAGGATCACATTCATAGTTTAGATGTAGGCAATATCATGACGTCAAACTAGTGCACCTAGATCATCATAGTGGTTGCATTGCATGCCTCATTTGACCCAATCATCCACATCCATAGGCAGGGACGAACCTCACGACAAGGCCATGGAGGTAGCAATTGTCAGAATAGTAGCGATCCCAGTGATCTAGACTAACTACATGAGATTAATTGAATTCGAGCCCTTGCTCCTAGGGGTGTTCATCAACCCGACCAAACCGACCAACCGAACCTTTTGGGTTGGGTTAAATAGGTTGTTTGGGTTGGGTAGGGTTCTAAAATACCCAACCCGATTAGTTTGGGTTGGGTCATGGGTTCAGCCCATGAAAACCCGAGTAACCCGACCTGAACTGAATATTAATAAATATAGTAAGAAAATAAGGTCAATTTTGGTTTACCACTTGATCAATGTAAAGTACATTACAGCACAACAAACTATTCAACTTAAAGCACTTCATCAGTGTTTTTGTATATATCCTTTGCACTTTTTGGTTTTAAAATTTAATTCAAAGCGAAGTTTGTTAATTCTTTTTATCATTTTTATTCTTTTAATGAAATTCAAAACTAAATATTAAAAAAAAAAAAATCATTTGTAAACTTATAAGTAGAGAAATGCCAAGATGGCATTTAACAAGATTTATTTACTGCAAGATTTTGAGATAGATGAGGGAAGAAGAAGATAGAATCCAAGTCAAGAAGGAGAGTCCTCTAAAATGTGTCATCTTGGATCTCACAGGCGAGTTTGAAACTTTGAAACTAACGTGATTTTAAAACTAATACACATGGTCTTTAAAACATGATTATCATGTCTTTGGCCTTGATTAATGTTGGAGTTTGAGGTTGTTCTACCAAACTTAAAGGAACTAAAATATTTTAATTCTGATTTTCAGTTGTAACTGCCATTGACACAAGCCGCCTTGAACTATTATTAGAACTGCGAAAGATGCTTGATAAAGACTCCTTTAAAAGGTGAATGTAACTAAAGTTAACCTCTAATTAAAGGTGAATATAACTTATGACAACGAATATGAAAAAATTTCCATCAATTGATTCATGGTTTTCACATTATTAGTCACCAATTATTCAAGTTTATCAATTCGAAGATTCACTATCGATCTACCTCTGTTCTTCTACACCATTGACAAAAAAAAAAAGTAAGATCAAACCTGGCTTTGATACCAAATTTCATGTTCGTCATGTAAGCAAGAACAAAAATATTCAAAAGTATAGTTGAAATAGACTTTTTTTTATATAACGGAGGGTATCGGGGTTCCATCCCGACTAATCCCTTGGGCCCCTGGTTGCTCGGAACGCTAGTGGAGAGTCGAACTCGTGACCTCGTTTCTTGAGACAAGAGCCCCGAGCCACTCAACCAACCGAACGTTGGTTTAGTTGAAATGGACTTCCATTAAAGAAAATTCTCAAAACATTAGATTTGCCTTCCCTCGTGGCCAAAAGGCTTATTTATATTGAACTACCAAATATGAGTCCTAAACTGATGTAACTACTCATGAGGTTCCATAGGTTTGAACCACCTAACATAAGCCCAAGAACAAACACACAAAATGAAGAAGGCATAAAAATTATGTAGAGACATAGAATAATATTTAGGATGGTTCTATTATTTACTTATTAGTTTCTTCCTATTTTCTAGTCAAGTGGAATGTTTCTATTTTGGTATTTTAGTGGTAGTTTCAGAAGTTTCTAAATTCGTTTTTGTTAATTAATGTAATTAGAAAGTGTTGAATTTAGAGAAGAAAATAATTCTCACATATTTTCATGATCACTGTACAGTCTGAATATATAATGGAAGGAAGAAACATTCTGTTTACTATATTTGGTAACAAGATACTAATTACTAAAAATCAGGAAACTAGTAAAATAGGAAACTATAAAATAGGAAACAAACTAATAGAGATATCAGGAATTTCCAAAATCTCTTTATTCCTAAATTAATGTAGACAACTAGTAAAGGAAACTGATTGCTGCAGCTGTATCCCTGAAAATCAGCAGTTGTATCCCTGAAAATCAGGGATCGGGTATTTCAACAGAAAGTATCTAAAAGTGTCTAGATATAGTTGTAAGTGCATTAGAAAGTTTCTATATTGTTATAGATAGCTTAGGAAACTTATTTTCAAGTGTTTTAGGAAGTTTCTAAGTTGTTTCCTTAGAGTTATCTATAAAAGGAGCTCTAATTACGAGTTTACTTCATCTTATCATCAATTATTATTCTCTTCACAAGCAAATTTTGCTTCTTATTTCTTTATTTTCTACTTTTCTCTCGAATCTATTAATTCAAATTACACTTCCGCTACGTTAAGTGGTATCAGAGCCTTGATTGAGAGCCTGTTACTTTCATCATGGTTGACGATGATGGTAATAATTATCTCTTCCTTATTCACAATTTGTTATCTATACCTCAACCTGAGGCTTCTACTCGACATAGCTTGTTTTGTACTTCTTGTAAGGTGCAAGATAAGATATGTCAACTCATCATTGACAGCGGCAATAGTGAGAACATCGTATAAGTCGTATAATATTGGTTGGGTTGATGATGATTGTCGAAAAAAAGTGGACCTACAATGTGTTGTCTCTTTCAAAGTTGGTCCATATCAAGATACTGTAGTTTGTGACGTAGTTTCTATGCGGGCTTGTCACATGCTTCTGATGGGAGAGGCACAGGACGCAGCGAAAAAACAATCAAATCTTTCTCCCTATTGTGTATGAATCTAGTAGGAAACCACAAGAAACACAATACCGCCAGAATATTTAAAGCAAACAACAAGAATCAATTCACACATTCACCGAAAATTTTTAACATGGAAAACCTCCTCAATGTGAGGATAAAAACCATGAACTATACTCCACCCAAAAAACTCCACTATCAATAAAACTAAAAGTACACAACTTATCCCAATATCATATAGGGATAATAGTAGCAACAATCATCAAGTAATAGGTACTTCGCACTACAAACATCTATAGTCAAAATAAGAGAAAAAGAGATCTCACAACTTCAATTAGGATCTGGTTGTATCAATCTGAGAAATAAAGCTCCAATCGAGAAATCAACCGTTCAGACTGAAGAACCATAAGAGAAGAACCGTCTATCCAAACCTCAAGTCAATCAAACAAAGGATCAAAGAGATGGCGCTCCTTGATGAAGACAACCCAAGTTTGTCACCTTCTTCTCTCTTGTTTCGATCACCTCTGATCATGTGATGATAACTCACTACGAACTCGTTTGATCAACAATCACAACGGTCAAAGTGCAGACCTATGAGTCTCAAGCAAGCTGACAAAGTTGCAGCTTGATCCAACGGTGGAAACAAAAGATTGAGCAATTCGATTAACATTGCGCAGTAATGACTGTAATTTCGAACAGCGAAGTTCGATTGGTGATAAATCACAAACCACAACTCCGATTGAAAAACTCACCAGACAAAATGTTCATCTGCCAAAGAAAAACAAACTCATTAAGTTTGAACCCGATCCGACCACAAATCGCAAAGATCTAATGTTGTGATGAAACACTAGCAAAAACCTTCTTCTTCACCTTTTTCTCCCCTACTTTTTCTTCACAAAACGACTACTACACTCTTAATACTCAAAAATAGGATCTTAGGGTTTTCATACTCATTCACCAAGTTACAAAAAAAATGTCCATTGGGTCCATGGGCTTGTTGAGCGTGGTGATAAAGGGTCATCCTCCATATGTGAGGGAAACTCAACCCAACAAATCTCCCCCTTCCCGATCATGTCGAGGGGTTCGTCATTCCGGCGATCAAGCAACAAACCTCAAGCTTCTCCCTTGGTAGTAACTTTGTTGGCATTTCAGATCCATAATCATCTGTATGAACTTTTTCAAGTTCCAACAACTTATCATTCAATATGTCTCTGATCCAATGATACCTCACATCAATATGTTTTGATCTTGCATGGAAAGAAGAATTTTTACCAAGGTGAATGGCGCTTTGATTGTCACAAAATAGCACATACTTATGTTGCTTGAAACCAAGTTCACCAACAAACTTCTTCATCCACAACAACTCTTTACATGCCTCAGTTGCTACAATGAACTCTGCTTTTGGGGTAGAAAGAGCGACACATTTCTGCAACCTTGATTGCCAAGCTACAGTTCCTCCTGCAAAGGTAATCAAATAACCAAATGTAGACTTGCGAGTATCCACATCTCCTGCCATGTCCGCATCTATATAGCCAACTAGTAAAGGCTTACCATTTCCAAAACCAAGTCCCAAACTGGAAGTACCTCGTAGATACCTCATAATCCACTTAACTGCATTCCAATGTTCTCTTCCAGGGTTAGACAAGAATCTACTAACAACACCAACAACATGGGCTATGTCTGGTCGTGTATAATACCATTGCATACATCAAACTCCCTATTGTTGAAGCATAGGGAACCCTTTCCATGTCATTCTTCTGAGCCTCTGTATGACACTGTTTGGAGCTTAACTTGAAATGTGTACCAAGTGGAGAGCTAACTGCTTTAGCTTTATTCAAGTTGAACCTCTGAAGCACCTTTTCAATATACTTCTCCTGTGACATATACAACTCCTTGGCATTCCTATCTCGATGAATTCTTATACCAAGAATTTGCTTTTTTGGCCCCAAGTTCTTCATAGCAAATGATTGACTTAATTTTATTTTCAAAGTGTCAATCCTTGAGATATTCTTGCCAACAATCAGTATGTCATCAACATATAGTAATAAGATGATGAAGTCATCATCAGAGAATTTTTGAACAAACACACAATGATCAGAAGTTGTTTTCTTGAAGCCTTGCTCCCCCATAACAGATTCAAACTTCTTGTACCATTGTCTTGGTGCCTGTTTTAAGCCATTCAAGTTTTGCTTCAACTTGAACACATACTCCTCTTTTCCTTTTTCTCTGAAGCCCTCTGGCTGCTCCATATAAATTTCTTCTTCTAGGTCACCATGAAGGAAAGTTGTCTTCACATCCATCTGCTCCACCTCCAAGTCAAAACTAGTTGCCAAACCAAGCACAACTCGAATGGATGACGTCTTCACAACTGGAGAAAAGATCTCATCAAAATCAATGCCTTTCTTCTGGCTGAATCCTTTGACAAGCAATCTTGCTTTGTACCGAGGCCTTGAAGTGAGTTCATCATGCTTTCTGAACACCCATTTGTTCTTCAAAGCTCTCATGCCTTTAGACAATTTCACCGACTCATAGGTATGGTTGTCATGTAATGATTGCATCTCATCTTACATTGCCTCAACCCACTCCTTTTTGTGTTCATCTTCAAGGGCTTCTGCATAACATACGGGCTCTCCCCCAGCAGCCAGTAACACATACTTGTCGAATTATAGAGAGATTTATGTTTGAGGATCTGTTAGCAATATTAGGGGCTAATATCGAGGAGATCTACAGCTAACAGATCAGTTTTTTCTTATCCCATGATTTTAGGAGATTTGGTAGTCTATTACCAAATCTGTAGATATAAGTTTCCTGTTTTATAGCTTTCAGGTTTAGATAGTTCTGATTTCCTTTCTAGATTAGTTGTAAATATCCCTAAAATAGATGAGCATTATCATCTATATAAAGAGGGGCCTGTAACCTTCTTTTTAACATAGTGGAATATTACTTTTTCCTTCCACAAACAAGATGGTATCAGAGCAATCTCTGAACCCTAATTCCCTCATATGACCAAATACGGGAAAGGTGATTCAAGAGCTACCGTTTCCCAAATCACCTCCAATCAGGAAGCCATGGCTTCCAACAATGATAGTAACCTCATGCCCATTACAGGACACAAACTGAATGGGAACAACTATCTCCAATGGTCCCATTCCGTAATGATGTTCATATGCGGAAAGGGCAAAGATGATTATCTCACCGGAGATGTTGCCAAACCAAACAAGACGGATGAAAAGTTCAGCAAGGAACAGATAGAGATCTTGCAGAAAATGTTCAGCCAATCCTTGCCTGCACCAGCTCCTACTGTGGTTGGTACCGGATCCCTGGCACAAAAAGGTAATTTTTTAAGTGCTCTAAATGCTAACAAGGAGAGGCTCAGTCCATGGATTATAAACTCAGGAGCTTCTGATCATATGACTGGAGATGAGAAGTTGTTTTCAACTTACACCCCATGCTATAAAAATTTAACTGTGTGAATAGCTGATGGGTCACTCTCAAAGGTGGCTGGTACAGGCTCGGTTCAAATTTCAGAGAACATCACTCTTGATTCTGTTCTACTTGTACCAAAATTAAATTGCAATTTACTGTCCATTAGTAAACTTACTCGGGATCTCAACTGTGTTACTAAATTTGGCTCAAATCTGTGTGAATTTCAGGTCTTGGACTCGGGGAAGACGATTGGCAGTGCTAAGATGTGTTCGGGGCTCTATCTTCTAGAGGTTAGTGATCCTCCTCAAGGAGCAATTCATCAATCAGATTGTTCAGTGTCTAGAAGTCTTGTTTCTCTGTCTGTGAGTCAGTCTAATAATGATAGTGCAATTATGTTATGGCACTATAGGTTAGGTCATCCAAATTTCTTGTATCTCGAGAAGTTGTTTCCTTCATTATTCCATAATAAAAATCCAAATAAATTTCAATGTGAGATCTGTCAACTCTCTAAACATATTCGCAATTCTTATCCTAACAGATCCTACAAAGCATCTCAACCTTTTTCCATGATTCATAGTGATATATGGGGTCCTTCTAGGATAAAAAATGTTACTGGTTCTCGCTGGTTCATTTCATTTATTGATGATCACACTAGACTCACATGGGTATTCCTCATGAAAGAAAAATCCGAGGCAAACCAGATCTTCAAAACCTTCAATACCATGATCCAAACACAATTCCAAGCAAAAATTCAAATTCTGAAAATTGACAATGCCAAAGAGTATTTCAATTCCAGCCTTAATGATTATCTCATGTGTCATGGTATTGTTCACCAAAGTTCCTGTGTTAATACTCCTCGGCAAAATGGTATTGCCGAAAGAAAAAACCGGCATCTTCTTGATGTGGCTCGGTCTCTTATGTTCTCTACCCATGTACCAAAATATTTCTGGGGTGAAGCCATCCTTACTGCTGCATACCTCATAAATAGGATGCCATCTCGGATTCTTAACTTCCAGACTCCTTGTCAAATTCTCCTTCAGTCCTTTCCCACTACTCGTCTCATCTCCATCATCCCATTCAAAGTTTTCGGGTGTTCAGCTTTTGTCCATGTCCATCAACAACACCAGGACAAACTTGATCCCAGAGCTCATAAATGTATTTTCCTTGGGTACTCTCCAACTCAAAAAGGATATAAATGCTACTCACCGGTCACTAAACAATTCTATCACTCCATGGACGTCACCTTCTTTGAGCAACAACCTTATTTCCCCAAATCTGATATTTAGGGGGAGACTAATTTTATCCTAGAATATCAGCTTTGGGATATTGAAGAATCACCTCATGTCTCTCCTAATTCTGACCAAACCTACCCATCACTAAATCATGAATCACTTCCTCCTCAAAATCTCTCCCTTGAGTCTTCTTACTTCCTAGAACCTCCTACTCAAGATCAAGCCAACAATCCACCTCAAAATCTGGACACACCTCAAAATCTGGACACTATTCAATCAACAAAGAGTGATGAATTGATTACCTACTCAAGGAGGAGAAAAAACCAAAAGGAGATGGAACAACAAGCATCTCTTGAGCAAACCCAAGAGTCTGACTCAAGTCCTAGACCAAGTGAAGATCCACCAGGTAACACTAATCCTGAAACTAATGATGACAGCGGCCTTCCTATTGCTGTGAGAAAAGGGGTAAGATCATGCACAAAACATCCGATATACACATTTGTGTCATATGAAGGATTGTCACCAAAGTTCAAAGCTTTTGTTGCCAACCTCGACAACATCCAAGTTCCTAATAATATACAAGAAGCTCTCGACTCACCAGAATGGAAATCAGCAGTGTATGAAGAAATTCATGCACTAAAGAAAAATGGAACTTGGGAAATCTCTGACTTACCAACCGAGAAACGCCCAGTAGGCTGCAAATGGATCTTCACAGTAAAATATAATGAAGATGGGAGTGTTAATCGGTTCAAGGCACGGCTGGTTGCAAAGGGATTCACCCAATCATATGGAATCGATTATGAGGAGACATTTGCTCCTGTAGCCAAGTTAAACACAGTTCGGGTTTTATTATCTTTGGCTGCAAACCTTGACTGGCCTCTCCACCAACTAGATGTCAAGAATGCCTTTCTAAATGGGGACCTAAGTGAAGAAGTGTACATGAAAATTCCCCCCCAATTTGAGACACAAACTACATGCAACAAGGTTTGTAAACTTAGGAGATCTTTATATGGGCTCAAGCAATCTCCAAGAGCTTGGTTTGAAAGATTCACAAAGGTAGTGAAGAAGCATGGCTACTCTCAATGTCAGACGGACCATACACTATTTGTTAAACACTCTTCTGCAGGAAAACTAGTTGTCCTCATAGTGTATGTGGATGACATAATCCTAACAGAAGACTATGAAGAGGAAATCTGCACCATCAAAAGTTTACTAGCTGCAGAATTTGAAATCAAGGACCTTGGGAATCTTAAATATTTCCTAGGTATGGAGATTGCAAGGTCAAGAAAGGGAATCTCTGTCTCACAGAGAAAATATGTCCTAGATCTCTTAAAAGAGACTGGAATGCTCGGGTGTAAGCCGGCAGATACTCCTATGGATCCAACTACCAAACTAGGAGCTAAGGAAAATTGTGCACCCGTGGACAAAGGAAGATACCAAAGATTAGTAGGCAAACTAATATACCTATCTCACACAACGATTAGTGGGTAAACTAATATACCTATCTCACACACGACCAGACATTGGATTTGCTGTTAGCATGGTAAGTCAGTTCATGAACAATCCAAATGAAGAACACATGGAAGCTGTGTATAGAATCCTGAGATACCTGAAACTAACACCAGGTAGAGGATTATTTTTTGAGAAGAACCAAAGAAGAGATATTGAAGTGTTCAGCGATGCAGATTGGGCAGGATCAGTACAAGACCGAAGATCAACTTCAGGATATTGCACTTTTGTGTGGGGAAATCTGGTCACTTGGAGAAGTAACAAGCAGTCAGTGGTGTCAAGAAGCAGTGCAGAAGCTAAATTTCGGGCAATGGCACACGGTATTTGTGAGGGAATTTGGGTAAAAAAGGGTGCTAAAGGAATTAAAAATTTCAGATGAAGAACCTATGAAAATGTTTTGTGATAATCAATCAGCAATTAGCATTGCCAAAAATCCAATTCATCATGATAGAACAAAACATGTGGAAATTGATCGACATTTTATAAAGGAGAAGATAGAGGAAGGAATAATCAAGATGTTGTACGTGCCTACATGTCTTCAGACAGCAGACATCCTTACCAAGGCTCTACCGAGAAAGGTGTTTGATGATTTGAGTTCCAAGCTGGGGTTAATTAATATTTACCGCCCAGCTTGAGGGGGAGTGTAGAATTATAGAGAAATTTATGTTTGAGGATCTGTTAGCAATATTAGGGGCTAATATCGAGGAGATCTACAGCTAATAGATCAGTTTTTTCTTATCCCATGATTTTAGGAGATTTGGTAGTCTGTTACCAAATCTGTAGATATAAGTTTCCTGTTTTATAGCTTTCAGGTTTAGATAGTTCTGATTTCCTTTCTAGATTAGCTGTAAATATCCCTAAAATAGATGAGCATTATCATCTATATAAAGAGGGGCCTGTAACCTTCTTTTTAACATAGTGGAATATTACTCTTTCCTTCCACAAACAAGACTCATCTACAGGATACTTGGTAGAAGGACGTTGTCTTTCGTAGACCTCCTGAGTGGGACCTCTGATAAAGCATTAGGTTTTGGCAACTGCTCATCAGTTTCATCATCTTCTTCTATATTAGATGTGCCCTGTTGATCATCTTGAACATTATCTTCAACTTGTGTTGGCAAATTTTCTGAAGGAGTTGAACTTGGATCAACCAAACCATCACTGTCACAAGACGTAGTTTCCTCAACCTTCTCAATGTCCTAAATAGTCTGATCCTCCATAAACACAACATCTCTGCTTTGCACAAGTTTTTTCTCAACTGGATCATAAAGTCTATATCCAAACTCATCCTAACCATAACCAAGGAAGATACACTGTCGAGACTTCACATCAAGCTTAGACCTCTCATCTTTGGGAATGTGCACTTTTGTGCAAAGACATGCAAATGATTATATGAAACATCTTTGTCGATCCAAACCCTATCTGGTACATCAAACTTTAGTGGAACACATGGTGTTAGATTGAGAACATGTACAACACTACTCAAAGCCTCACCCCAAAAGGATCCCGACAGTTGTGCATGTGAAAGTAAGCATCTCACTCTCTCAACCAGTGTTCTGTTCATCCTCTCAGCTAAGCCAGTCAACTGAGGAGTCTTGGGAGGTGTCTTCTGATGTCGTATCCCATGTTGTTTGCAGTACTCATCAAAAGGACCTAAATACTCTCCCCCATTATCAGTTTTGATGCACCTGAGCTTCTTCCCAGTCTGTCTTTCAACTAGTGCCTGAAATTGCTTGAACACGTCTAACACTTGGTCTTTTGTCTTTAGGGTGTAAACCCATGTCTTTCTTGAGTGATCGTCTATGAAAGTCACCAAGTAAAGAGATCCACCAAGTGTTCTCACCTTCATAAAGCCACAAAGATCTGAATGTACCAAATCAAGTATACCTGAACTCCTTGAAGGTCAGGAACTGTGAAAGCTCACTCTGTTCTGCTTTCCTGCTAAACAATGAGTATATTTCTTCAAGCTTGCACTCTTTATGTCTGGTAACAAGTTCTTCTTAGTCAGGACATTCAAACCTTTCTCACTAATGTGCCCAAGTCTCTTGTGCCACAGTTTTACTCTAACTTCATCTTCAACTGTATTGATGATGCTCTTTGAAATCTTTGCTTGCAATAAGTATTGTGTGGAACATTTCTTAGCTCTAGCAACAGTCATAACACCTTTACTAAGCTTCCACTGACCATCACTAAAGATATTGCAATATCCATCATCATCAAGCTTGCCTACTAAAATTATATTCACACGAATATCAGGGATATGCTTTACACCTTTAAGAACCAGCCTTGTGCTATTAGCAGTCTCCAAGCACACATCTCTAATGCCAACAATTTTAGCCAGGCCATTATTTCCCATCTTTACATTCCCAAAATCACCACATGTATAGGATGTAAAGAAATCATGCCGAGATGTAGCATGAACTGATGCACCACTATTAATAACCCAATTAGTCTTATGACTTGCAAAGTTGATGGAGTCAACATCATAAACAAGAAGAAATTCCTCATGACTAGCAGTAGCAAGTCATTGTTGTCATCTTTATTTTTCTTTTCTTTGCCTGTGTCATTCCTAGTCTCTTTCTTCAATTTCCTACATTTTTTCTTGATGTGCCCCTTTTTACCACAGTGATAACACTCAACATTTGCAAACCTGTTAGATTTACGCATGGATTTACTTTTGTTCATCGGACCCCTGCTTTTGCTCCTTCCCTTTCTTTCTGTAATCAAGACTTCTAAATTTGAAGAAGATTTTTGTAGTTTTCTTCTCATCTCCTCATTCAGGATATTTCCCTTGGCCAATTCCATTGTGACTATACCACCTGGAGCGGAGTTTTGCAATGACGTTCTAAACGTCTCCCAAGAATCGGGCAGTGTACCAAGTAACCACAGTGCTTGTATCTCATCATCAAACTTGATACCCATTCCAGCCAACTGATTTATAATCCCCTGGTATGCATTCACGTGATTTGTTACTAGAGTTCCATCTTTGTATCTCAAAGATATCATTTGCTTGACCAAAAATAGTTTATTATTCCCAGTCTTTCTAGCATACAACTGCTCAAGTGTAATCCACAGCGTTCTTGCATTTGTCTCTTCCTCGACATGGTTCATAACATTCTCGCTTATCCATTGCCTAATAAGTCCACACACCTGCCTATGAAGCAAGACCCAGTCTTCCTCAGATTTATTATCTGATTTTTGAGTGCGAAAAATAGGTTCATGAAAATTCTTCACGTATAGAAGATCTTCCATTTTCCTCTTCCATGTATGATAATTTGAACCAGTCAATGTGACCATTTTGGCCAAATTCAAACTAGTTTCCATATTCATCACAATGAGAACTAATAACGAAATCTTTGATACCACTTTGATGGGAGAGGCACGAGACGTAATGGAAAAACAATCAAATCTTTAGATTTGTTGGGTTGATTTCCCTCACATGTGAAGGATGGGCCATTATCACCAAGCCCAACAAACCCATTGACCCAATGGGCATTTTTTGTAACTTGGTGAATGAGTATCAAAATCCTAAGATCCTATTTTTGAGCATTGAGAGTGTTGTAGCCATTTTGTGAAGAAAAAGTAGGAGAGAAAAAGGTGAAGAAGAAGGTTTTTACTAGTGTTTCATCACAACACTAGATCTTTGCGATCTGTGGTCGGATCGGGTTCAAACTTGGTGAGTTTGTTCTTCTCTAGTAGATGAACATTCTATCTGATCAGTTTTTCAATCGGAGTGGTGGTTTGTGATTTATCGCCAATCGAACTTGGTTGTTCGGAATTACAGTCATTCTTGCGCAGTGTTAATCGAACTGCTTGATCTTTTGTTTCTACCGTTGGATCAAGCTGCAACTTGGCAGCTTGCTTGAGACTCATAGGTCTACACTTTGACTGTTGTGATTGTTGATCGAACGAGTTTGTAATGAGTTATCATCACCTGATCAGAGGAGACCGGAACAAGAGAGAAGAAAGTGACAGATTTGGGTTGTCTTCATCAAGGAGTGATATCTTTTTGATCATTTGTTCGATTGGCTTGAGATTTGGACAGACGGTTCTTCTCTTATGGTTCTCCAATCTAACGGTTGATTTCTCGATTGGAGTTTTATTTCTCAGACTGATACAACCGGATCCTAATTGAAGTTGTGAGATCTTTTTTTCTCTTATTTTGACTACATATGTTTATAGTGTCAAGTACATATTACTTGATGATTGTTGCTACTATTATCTCTATATGATATTGGGATAAGTTGTGTCCTCTCAGTTTTATTGATAGTGGAGTTTTATTGGTGGACTACGGTCCTGTGGTTTTTACTCCTCACATTGAGGAGGTTTTCCACGTTAAAAATTTTCGGTGCATGTGTGAATTGATTCTTGTTGTTTGCTTTAAATATTATGGCGGTATTGTATTTCTTGTAGTTTCCTACTAGATTCATACACAATAGGGAGAGAGATTTGATTTTTTTCCCCTGCGTCCTGTGCATCTACATGCTTCTTGGTCATCCATGGTTACATGATGTGGACGCCATCGAGGAAAGGCCAACACTTACTCATTCCTTCAAAATGACGGGAGGATTGTTTTGCACCCATCTTACGCAAGGTTCTTCCACCAATGAAAGGTACTATGAGAAGAAGAAGGAAGGGAGACACTTAGTCGAACCATTTGAAGGCGATCAAGTACATTTCAGCCATGTTGCAACCCCCCACCCCCGCCTCTTGCTGCCTCCCCTTTCCCACATCCTTTTAATCCATCTTCAAGCCTCCACAACCCTACTACATCATTCTCGGATCTTCCTCAAAATTCCATAACCATAGATGATTCTATTTCAACATTTAATCTACATGTGTCAACTGCTGAAAATCATAAAAATTCACAACAAATTATCCCTCAACAACTCCCTTATACACATGCTCCCACTTGCCATCCGACTCCCAACTATGATTTATGCCCTCAAGAACTTTCCTCACATTCAAAATCATTCAAAAAACAAGATTTAGCTTCTGGTTTTTACTTTTTTGATGAAGTTGATACTTATTCAACATTCCAACCCATCTGCAATATCTCCCATTATAAATTTCCTATTGGACATGGTCTCATTATGGATCTTTTACACTTAAAAGGGCGTTTTACATGTTGAATTTATTTGATTGGTTATTTTTAGTGGAGTTTTTTTTTTACAACAAGAGCATATTTGAAGAAAAAAGTGTGAAGCTTCTTGCATTCAAACTTATTGAAGCATCTTATTCGTGGTGGACTCACTTGCAAAAGGATATGTTTTGTCAAGCTTTTTCGTCTACCATCAATGTGAAGATGAAGGAGTTTTTTTTTTCTCAAGTGAACTCGAGGATGAGTTCTTCTCAAGAAAGGGGGAATGGTGTAGGACATAGAATAATATTTAGGATGGTTCTATTATTTACTTATTAGTTGCTTTCTATTTTCTAGTCAAGAGGAATATTTCTATTTTGGTATTTTAGTGGTAGTTTCAAAAGTTTCTAAATTCGTTTTTGTTAACTAATGTAATTAGAAAGTATCTAAAAGTGTCTAAATATAGTTGTAAGTGCATTAGAAAGTTTCTATATTATTATAAATAGCTTAGGAAACTTATTTTTAAGTGTTTTAGGAAAATTCTAAGTTGTTTCCTTGGAGTTATCTATATAAGGAGCTTCAATCACGAGTTCACTTCATCTTATCATCAATTATTATTCTTTTTACAAGCAAATTCTGCTTCTTACTTCTTTATTTTCTACTTTTCTCTTGAATCTATTGATTCAAATTACGATTCTACTACGTTAAAAAAACATGCTAAATGTCAAAATTGGTTTGAATACCCTTTCCTTAGGGTTTCCTTTCATTATATAGAAGAGAATGTACATCAAAGTTGTCATATTTGCCGGCGTACAAAATAAGTATCATCCCTATTTACAGCCTAATTATCTGCTATTTACAATCTTGCTTTAACAGAAAACATCCCTAAAATATCGCAAATCAAATATTCTCTGATCCTAAAATATCGCATCGCAAATCAAATATTCTCTGATCCTAAAATATCACAAATCAAATATTCTCTGATCCTAAATTATCTTCGTAACATCCCCCCTCAAATTGATGTTGGTAGATCAAAAAGCATCAATTTGTCAATCAAGAACTGATGTCGATGCCGAGAAAGAGCTTTAGTGAAGATGTCGGCAGTCTGATGTTCGGTAGAAATGTGAGGAAGAGTAATCACATGTTTGTCAAAGGCTTCTCGTATGGAATGGCAATCGACTTCGATATGTTTTGTACGCTCATGGAAAACCGGATTAGCAGCGATCTGAATAGCACTTGTATTATCAGCATGAAGATGAGTGGAATGTAGCTGAGGAAAGCCAAGTTCTCCTAATAACCCCCGAAGCCATGTGATCTCAGAGCAAGCGGAAGACATAGCACGATACTCAGACTCAGTGGAGGACTTGGAAACTCTGTCTTGCTTCTTACTCTTTCAAGAAATGAGTGCATTGTTGAAGAACATGCACCATCCAGTAACAGAACGACGAGTATCTGCACATCCAGCCCAATCAGCATCACTATATCCCACCAACTGTAAGGAAGAATCCTTAGGAAAGAACAACCCACGTGAAGAGGTGCCCTTCAGATATCGAATAATACGACGGGCAGCAGCTAGATGAAGATGTAGAGGGGCCTGCATAAATTGACTGACCTGTTGCACAGCAAAAGAAATGTCAGGGCGAGTAATCGTCAAATAATTCAAACTCCCAACGAGCTGCCGATACAAGGATGGATCTGAAAGAAGCTCGCCTTCCTCACAAAATAGCTCGAGATTAACCTCCAAGGGGGTAAGAACAGAGTTACCCAATTGGAGACCAGCCAAGGAAATCACTTCTTGTGTGTATTTGTGCTGATGTAACAATGTACCAGACGGAGTAATCTGGACCTCAAGACCAAGAAAGTATTGCAAAGGACCAAGATCTTTCATATGAAAAGAGGTCTTGAGATGTTGTTGCAACTGCTGAAGTAATTCAGTATCAGAGCCAGTAATCACAATGTCATCGACATATACCAGAAGCAACACAATTCCTGCAGAAGTCTTGCGAAGAAAAAAAGAGGAATCAAATTGACTCTGAGCAAACTGAAAAGCAAGCAAAGTAGAGCGAAATTTATCAAACCATGCGCACGGAGCCTGTTTCAGTTCGTACAAGGACCGGCGTAGCCGACAAACCTCCGAGGAAGATGTAGTAAACATGTCGGGAGGTGGAGACATATAGATTTCTTCCTTTTGGTCTCCATGTAGAAAAGCATTCTTCACATCCATCTCTCTGAGAGACCACCCCTGTGAAGCTGCAAGTGCTAAAATAGTCCGAACGGCAGTCATCTTGGCAACGGGGGCAAATGTTTCATCATAATCAATGCCATACTCTTGACGATTCCCAAGAGCCACAAGACGAGCCTTATATCTGTCGAGTGAGCCATCAGATCGAAACTTAACTGAATACACCCATTTACAGCCAATCGGTTTGACACCAGAAGGACAAGTCATAATATCCCAAGTGTGATTCTCTTGAAGCGCCTGGATTTCTTCTTGCATGCATGGCCTGCTGCCAACATGCTTGGGCAGCTGCCTGGGCATAAGAGTGAGGAACAGAAACAGTATCGAGAGTGGCAGTGAGTGAGGTATGAGGAAAACCATACCTATCAGGTGCATGTGTAACCCGAGTGGAGCGTCGAGGTATAGGAACCGCAGAATCAGGTATCGGATCAGTGTCTGGAAGGAGCGTTGGAGAAGGTGGAAGACGTCGTTGATACACCAGACCTAGTTTAAACCGCTCAATAGAAGAAGACACATCATCAAAAGCTGGAAGAAGAGCAACAGAGGGATCGAAAATAACCTGAGATTGAAAGAAATATTGATTTTCGAAGAAAATCGCATTCCGGGATATTCGAAATTTATTTGCATGAGCATCATAACAAATAAATCCTTTTTGAGTAGGGCTATATCCCATAAAGGCACACGTGACAAACTGGGCAGCAAGCTTGTGACGATCAACAGGGGGTAAATGAACAAAACAAACACACCCAAAAGTATGAAGGGATTGATACTCAGGAGAAATGCCAAACAAACGAAAATAGGGAGAATCATAATTTAGAGTGGTAGTAGGCAAGCGATTGATCAAATAGACAGCAGTAAATAAAGCTTCTACCCAAAATTTAGACGGTACAGACGAATCAATCAACAAAGTACGAACGACATCTAAGAGATGACGATTCTTACGTTCGGTGACTCCATTCTGTTGAGGGGTGTAAGGACAAGAACGTTGAGAGATGATCCCCTTTTTCTGAAGATACGTCTGAAACGAATGGGACATGTACTCTCCCCCTGAGTCGGAGCGTAAGATTTTGATACATGTACTGAATTGGGTCTCGACAAGCGCAACAAAGCTTTGAAAGACAGAAAACACGTCACCTTTAGAACAAAGAAAATATATCCAAGTAAATCGACTAAAATCATCGATAAACGTCACAAAATAACGATACTGACCATGAGAAACAACAGGACTTACACCCCAAACATCAGTATGTATAATCTCAAAGCATTTAGAAGCACGACTACCATGCTTAGGAAAAGGTAAAGTTTTACTTTTACCAAGACGACAAGTAGCACAATCAAAAGAAACAGGAAAAGAATTAAATGAATCGTTTTTACCCAAAAAACCATGTTTCAGAAGATGAGTCAAGACAACAGAATTGGGGTGACCCAATTTCTTATGCCAGACTTCAGTATTATTGGCAGTAGCCGTACATGCAAAAGAAATGACACTAGGAATAGAAAATTGTAAAGGAAATAGACGTCCCACTTTAGGCCCCTTCGCGATCACCGTCCCCGACACCTGATCCTGCACAAGACAACCACCACGAGAAAAATGAACATCACAGTTATGATCCACCAATTGTCCAACAGAAATCAAATTGGTAGATAATCCAGGAGAGACAAAAACATGTTGGAATGAAGAACCCAAATTACCAACAGTTGTTAGGAAGAGGACTGTCATCAGCAATCTGAATATTTTGCGTGCCTCCATACTTACGAACATCATGGAGACCAATCGTACGACCAGTCATATGATTAGAAGCGCCCGAATCAACAATCCAAGAAGAAGTGGAGTTAGTACCCGTACCTTGCAGGCCAAAAGAAATGAAACAATCATCTGTTGGACCATGGTAGGTGTGAGAACGGATGAATCAGTGCTTACAGTGGGGGGGCGCAGAAGAGGCGATGGCTGAGCAACAGCTTGAAAGGCTTGGAATTGGCGATTCTGAGGCCGCACTCAACATTCTTTGATAATATGGCCCTCTTTCTTGCAGTAGTTGCAAACTTTCTTAGGAAAGTTGCGAGCAATATGACCGAACTCCTTGCAACTGAAACATTGCACTTTGTTCTTTCCTTTCCCTTGTGCCGCATAGGCTACATTCACAGCTTCAGAAACAACCTTCTCAGAAGTCATACTCATCTGAGTGGATAACCGTTGTTCTTCACGCAGTAAATCTCCCAAACAAATATCCAAAGAGGGAACCGGATTACAGTTCAATAAACCGGCTCTAACAGGCTCAAATTCAGGTCGAAGCTTCATCAAGAACTGATCACGCTGACTCTCAGCATGAACCGCTTGAAGAGCCGCGAGTGTCATAGTGGGAACCTTAGAATGAACAATAGCAGAATACTCGCCCCAAAGATTAATAAAACTAGAATAAAATTGTTCAATAGTCAAATTACCTTAATTGAAATTGCTAATTTCCAATTCCAATTGAAATTTTCGAGCGTTGTGGTCTTGGTGATAAACACGCTATAGATAGTCCCACATAGCCTGAGCCGTAGGAAAACACCGAAGATTGGTGACAAGATGGGGCTCAATCGTTCCCAATAGGAAGGAGATCACCTTAGCATCTTTGACCTCCCATTGGGCAAGTTCGTTTTCATCAGTGGGAACTCGAATAGAACTATCAATATGGGTTGATAATTCCTTCCCTTTCAAAAACATCTTAAATTGAAATTCCCATGTAGGAAAATTCTTGCCAGTGAAGCGAACAATAGTATTCTCAATTGACATGATAAAAAAAAAAATTCAGACAGCCACGGCAAGGGAAAAAAAATAATTTTGTTGATCGAAATCACAGTTCGATGAAGTCGCACCCAGAACCGACATCACAGAGGTTGCCAACCACCTCGCAACCACTACAGAAACGGCCGGTCACCACCACAGAAGGGTCGACTGCCACAGAGAAGGCCGATGGACACCCAGCCACCGAGAGAGAACCACCGAAAAAACAGAGAACCCGCAAGAGAGAACGATTTTCTACCCCAAAACCAATCGCCGACAGCCACAAAATAGTGAACCCACAAAGTGGGATGATCAAGGAGCAAGATGGAACTTGCAGAAACAGAAAAGAAATTATTTTCTCGTCACACACGAAGGATTGAGACCACAGAGATGAATATCATAGTAGGGTCTCTGATACCATGTCAAAATTGGTCTGAATACCCTTTCCTTAGGGTTTCCTTTCATTATATAGAAGAGAATGTACATCAAAGTTGCCATATTTGCCGGCGGACAAAATAAGTATCATCCCTATTTAGAGCCTATTTATCTACTATTTACAATCTTGCTTTAACAGAAAACATCCCTAAAATATCGCAAATCAAATATTCTCTGATCCTAAAATATCGCAAATCAAATATTCTCTGATCCTAAAATATCGCAAATCAAATATGTTCTGATCCTAAATTATCTCCGTAACACTAAACACATACAATGCACGTGTGCACAGACTCATGTGTCCTTGCATTAGATACATAATGGTCTAGCCATCCCAATTTAGTCAATACTTGGCAAATAGATAGTACATTCAAATTGGGGGATCCAGCCCAAGTGCATGCCCCCTCCATGCACCATTAAGCATTTAACAAGCCCTTAACTTTAAGGAGACTTATTTTCTTTCTCCACTCCCCATTTCCTTTCTCCATCTCATTTTTAATGATACGCCATTGGTTTTCACTAGTAGTTGGTGAATGGAGAATGGACTAGATCCCGGAGAATGGAGGATGGACCTGATCTTAGAAAATGGAGAATGGACTTGAAATGGGGTTGCAAGCAACAAGCGTGAACTGCTAAGACCAAAAATTGTATGGACCATTTAATGAATTCAGTTAGGAGGTCAACTAAACAATCAACCTATAAATAATTCTGACTAGCAAAACCAAAACAAAATTTTTAAAATAGACAAGAAAATAAAGTACCATAACTCACATCTAACATGGCATGAAAGAAAAGGTTATAAATCTATTATCTATGTTAAGTGAAAAAATGATAGATATCTGCATCAGATCATATAAACTCATAACCATTGTTAAAGTCTTCATAACCAAGCATAAAGATATAGTGAGAAAGAGATCCAATATTTTGAAGTTTTAGAAGTTGTACACTATAAGCATTCAAAATACCTCAAGAAATCGAAGGGACACTATGTGAGGCCTCCGTCTGAAATAATCTTCAACTTCTTGTGGATCATAGAACTCGGGAAGTGGTTTCGTCAACATCTTTAAGAAATAGTGGATATAAATAGCATAAGCTTCTATTGCCCTAAGATCAGCCATGAACAAATCTATGCCAATCAATCCTGTCAGAAGAATCCAATCCTCATATAAAAAACAAGCTAGAAAGATAAGCGAGGCATAATGTATTAATTCAATAAACTGAATGAAATTGAACAAAAAGGTTTAGCCCTCATTTAGAAACAATTATAAAAGAACTATTAAGTAGAATCATGAATCAAGGACAATCAGATTTATGACAGCTTATCCATGAGAAGTAAAGAAAAAAAAAAAAGGAGTATGAAAAATCGCTTCCACTGATTGTATCTTACAATTGGAAAAATGCAGGAATGTGAAGAAAAAATTCAAAAATTTAACTAAGCCATGCAAAAAGCGATTCCAAGCACTTTCGCAACCATCTCATTGTACTCTAGCACCACTATAGAAAATAAACCTTTCACCTGTAAGACCCAGGAGTGAACCTCCCAATATCCAAAGTTTATATTGTATAAAGTGACTGGTCCTCCAACAGTTACACAGAAAACCGACAGTGACATTACCCTTGAAGGCTTATATCAGATAAAATAAGAAAATACCACACGAAAGAAACTTCAAATGGCATGGGAGGATAAAAAAGTTTTAAAATGCATAAAATGACAACCAAGCTCGAACTTAAAAAGTTAAGCTTAAAAAAACAAAAAAAAGTATTTGATCAGTCAGTTGAGCTAGTAGAGCAACAAATGAACAACCCTCTCATACTTTATTTAGCAAAAGACTTGTTAAAGAGAACCTAAAACTCAATAGCCATTCTGCTACTTTCAAATGCTCCAACAAATTATGAGGGGATATAACTGCTAAAGATGACACCTAGTTACAAAATTGGCGATGAAACCCAAAATATCAATGAGATTGACGACACTTGTGAAGCCCACTCATCTTCTAAAAATTCTTGAGAAAAGTCATCTAAACTCCATAACAAAAACAACAATTTTAGATGGTAATGCCTCGAATTCTTTTTCAGATGATCCACCATCAAAACTTTGTATTTTCACAACATTCCTCATTCATAAATTTGTTTATCTTCCTTTGCATGTAATAAATGGCATCACGCATGGAAGCTCAACTCAACTAAGCATTTTTCCAACTATATAGGGTCAGATATCATGTGTGGAAGCATTGGACTTAAATAATTTGATATAAGTAGTTAAACCATTACTTGATAGATATAGTTTCGGATTTAGTGTTAAGCTAACAATTACAAAATAGTACAAAATACTAATACTTAGTAATTGGTTCAACAAATCCAATATGGCACAATTCAGATAGGAGCTCAAGCATGGATGAGTTAATCTTAAGAAAAAACTTTGTTGGTCCTTAACCATAAACAATGTCAAAACCTTTGAACTCATGTCTCTAACATAAATAAATTGCCTAAACATTATATAACCAACAAATTCGCACTGCAAAAACTAGAGTAAAATATGCTCATATGGTGCCAACCAATTGTATGTTATGCATTTATATAAATGCAAGGTTGTGCTATCCGTTTTAAAAGGTTCATTAGCACACACAGAACATGGGCTCGAAATCAAATTAGCTAGCCACCACATAAAATTAGATTGAACAACACCTAATCAGTCTATGACAATAATATGGCATTTGCAAATTGTGTCTAACCACAAAATGACCAAAATTAAAAGTCCAATACAGATTGAAAAAATCATTCAACACAGTCGACTCAACTCAACAAAGCCTTGTCCCAACTACATGGAGTCAGTTACATGAATCTACTTCCTCGAATTAAGGCTAAGTCAACAGTTGAAAAAATCATTTATTATTAAAGTATAAGTTAGGGCTTTACCATGTGCTTGACTAACCTGAAACAACCAAACTCAGAACACCTAGCCAATCGCATCCACATTTGAGTACAGCACTTGACAATTAGTGTGAGAAATGTCCACATGGACATAAGATTTCTCCATACTGGCTGCTAATTTCTTTTACTACAAGTTTGGTAGGCAAGAAAAATGATAACTTAACTTCAATCCTAGGTCGACAGCATTACAACTCGTCAGACCAATAGTCTAAGCTAAATGCGAGGTCTTTCACTATGAAGAACGTCTCAGTTACGAACCAAGACTAGTCATAATTCCAATAACCTTCCCTAAAACAAACTAAAACTACCTCCACCTCTCGCCATTCTAACCATCAATCTCACAATTAAAATCCTCTGAAATACCAACACACATAAATTTAACCTAACATCAAACAAAAGGCAAACAATCCCTTTCCATCATTTAAATATCACGGATACCAAAACTATGCAGAGAATCATCAAGAACAAGAGATAGAAAGAAAGAGAGAAAGAAGGAAAGAACAAAACCCGGATAATACGGTTTGGGCCACGACGGCGCCGGTCCGAACGAAGCGTGAGGGTTTTCGAGATTGCGAAACCATACGAAATCTTCAAATGACTTGGAGAGCTTCGGAAGGTGAAGCGCCTCGCTGGCCCAACTCGCGCCTTTCTTCAAGAACTCCACGTCCTTGCGAACTACATCGACGAAGTGGCCGAAGTTGCAGACGACGCTTCCTCGCTTCTTTTCTCTTAACGATGAAGAAGAACAACAACAACAAGCGCGTGGCAAGCGAGCAACGCAGAGAGGCGTGACTGCTACTGCTACTGCTGATCCCGCCATCGCCATTAGCGGGGGGTTTTCCGCTCAGAGATTTTGGCCTCTCTGTGGGTATGCAAGAAAGGCGGTTGAGATTGAAAGGACCGCAATGCAAGTGATTAAAATGATTGGGGACATGAAGCCACGTACGCAAGTGTTAACGTTCGGGACAGGTATAAAGCTCGCTTTTTGCCCAATACGGCACGTGAGTCATTGCAGTAGAAATTTCGCGCTTTTAATTTAATTTCAAGTATATTGTTACATTAATTTGACAGTGCATTATTAGGGGACTGGGACTGTGGATTTCTCCAGAAATAGATGTCCTAAAATGAATAATCAGAAAATTATTTAGATTTTATTCATCAGTTCATCAGAATTTAAGTCTGCATTTTATGGGTTTAATATGTTATACAAAGAAAAAATATTTTTGTTTTTTATCTAGTTATGTTACTCAATTAAGTCAAACTTTATGAGATTTGATTTTAATTATAAGCTTTTCTTATTTAAATTGGACTAAATTGAAGACGCGGATCATGAAAAAGTGAAATTTGTAGATATATAAATAAGAATGTAAACTATAAATTTAAAACATGATATAATTGTCACACCCCGCTTTGTTGACTCGGCGCTAAGACGTCAAGTGCTCAATTCACTATATCAAAATCTCACATATAGAAATATAGTGTCTCACATCATCAATAATATAGTACAAACTTTAAGAAAAATACTATTATATTGAACATATAGAGTTGGCTAATTATTACATTATTTATATCAAAAAGATAACAAAAAAGATAATAAGGGCATAACCCTTACAAAAGTACCAAAATAACAAAAGATGAGTAGTCAAAGAAAGGCGTCTAGAAGCCTGAAACCATCGCCACTATAGTTTAGACGGAGAGAATACATACAGAACAACAGTTATTAGACAGTTATGCCACAATAATACAACCAAACAATTATACGAATGAAACGTGGTCACACAACATCACAGGCCAGGTATCATTCACTCGCAACCTGTAATCCGAGGCACCGATACAATATCCAATAACTGAGAGGTCTCATGAGTTCTAGTGTTGACTAGTGATAGTGTCACTCTATCGGGTCCAACATAATAGCATAGCACCGCACCCAATAATATATCATAATGATGATCTTTATGGTCCGACGTAACAGCATAACACCCATGGTTATGAATTTAACATTTGTAATAGATAGCCTTGTGCATGAAGTAAAGCATGATAACAAATATGATGAATGATGTTATGTAATTCATTATTAAACAAGTAAGAAATACAAACTTAGTCTTCATTCCCTACCTTAACACACTTTCAGTGGCATAACGCTTTCTTCAAACTTCTTAAAGTATGTAGGGATACAAGAGAGTGCAAAAAAGTCGAAAGAGAATGAGAAGAGTGAGGGAGAACTGAGGGGGGCCCTTTGGGGCTTGCCCCCATAGGGACGGTCTTACTATGGGGCTCTATATTTTTTCTTTGAGGGAGGCTTTTACCACTTATTGCAATGATATGTGGAGGGTTTTTAAGTGGTTGAATTAGTTTTTACAGTAGAAAAAGTGAGAGGGGTTACAATAATGAGAAGAATGTTTTTCCAGTATTACATTATTATGTTATTGATGCATCTCATTAAACGCGGAATAAACTTTTTATAAGTCATTTAAGCCAACTATACTTCATGGAACATGGTGTTGGGCAAAAAAAATAATAACACATTAACAAATTAAGTATTACAAAAATGTAAACACAACAAGATAAAATTAAAAATAAATATATTTGAGAAATAATACGGGTGGCTCCAATTTAAGATAAAAATAAGAGGAATTTGATTAGATGATTTAAATATGTAGACTAAAACTTTTGGGGTGCATAAATTACGAATAGCAATGTGATAACAATTAATAGTAATGGTAAAGGTGTAGAACAAGATTTAAAATAATATGAATAAAAATAATTAATAAATACGAAATCACTTGTAATATAAATATCAACTTAGCTTTTGATAATAATCTCATTTAATAAAAAAAAAAAAAAAAAGGATGTGCTCAATTGAGCTTAATTAGATTTTATTTATTTATAGCTTAATTAGATTAAAAGACCCCTTAAAAGTAATATGTTGAATACATGATTTGAAAACAAACATACCGGTTATTAAGCCCATAATTGTGTTTATGGCAATTCCAACAAGAAGAAATGCTAATAAACAAGATCCCAAGTTGCCTTTTAAAAGGTGAACAAGCTTTTCGAACACTAACTATACTGCACCTTTGCTTAAGTGGCCTTTCCCTCATTTGGTCACATAGGTGACCAAGGTTCCAGTCTCAATTAAAAAAGGATCTTATTACTTTCTTCTTCCTAGACGAGAATGTTTGTCTTTTTTAGGGTGAGACATAAACAACGTATAGATGAGCCTAGGAGCCTTCTATCCTTGTCGGTAACCATCTTTTGTCTTGCAGCGCATATGTAGGAGTATTCATCGAAACCGAATAAATTGAAAAATCGAGCTTAACCGATCGCATCGGTTCAATTTGGTTCAAATTTTTGTGAATTTCGGTTTGGTTCGATTTTTATGAAGTTCGGTTTAGTTTTTAGTTTAAGAAATAAAAAAACCGATCGGTTCGGTTCAATTTTTTATTTAGATATTAAAAAATTAAATTTAACCCGAACCGAACTGAACTTGGGGATAATAATGTCATTTCTCCTATAACCTAAGTTTTTAATATGTAGGAACATGATTAAAATATATTTTAAACTTACTTTTAATTTTTATTTGTTTAACTATTAGATATTTGGAATTAGATGTGCAGGTACATAAAAAAATTGTCTTAAAAAGGCTTTGAATGGAAAACATATAAAAATTTTCCACTCCAATCTCTCTTAGTATTCTTATTATTGAATGTAATAATGTATTTTGTGTGTTTAATTGTAATGATAGAACTTACATTATATTTTTAAAGAATTCAATGTGTTTTGAAAAGGTAAAATATTGTTAAATATAAGATTTATAACTGTAAAATTGACGTAACTAACTCAATGCAGGGGTGTCAGTGGATTGGTTCAAACTGCGAAACCGAACCGAACCGGTGTGTTCGGATCGAATCGGTTTCGGTTTGGACTTTTTAAAATCCGATTGGTTCTGTTCGGTTCAGATCGGCCTACAAATTAAGGTCTAAAAAACTGACCCTAAACCGAACGAACCAGATCAGTTTGGAATTGATTTTGGGAAGGATGTTGACAATTAAACTTTGATGATTTTTATTTTATTTTATTTAATTTTGTGAGATAAGATGTAAATTAATCATTTTTTATCTTTATGGTAAAGAATGATAGTATTGTTGCATTTAGGTTAAAACATAAATATTTTGATGTGAATTTTAAACTTTTAAATTATCATTTGATGTTGTTATTATACAATGTAAAAAAAGTATTTGATAAAAAATATATTTTATAGGTTAAAATACTGAAACCGAACCAAACTGGATTTTTTCGGATCGGATTAGTGGTTAGGGTTGGATCGGTCTCGGTTTGGATTTTTCCAATCCGATGCCTATCGGTTCGGATTACTATTTGGGGTAAATTCGGTTCGGTTTGAGTATTAGTTTAGTTCGGGTTCGGTTTCAGTTTTAATTTTAAAAAGCCCAACCCGAACTAAGTTTTGTTCGGTTTCAATTTTTACTAAGAATTGAACCGAAACGAGGTTTACACACCCCTCTCATATGCACTTTTCTCAGGTCTGAGTTTTATAAAACTTCGGTGCGGTTGTTCACCTTGTAAGGTCCTATAGGGGTCCTAGTTACATTTTTTCTTGTATATATCTACCCCTTTCTAAAAAACTAAAATAATAAAAAATACTAAAATATGCAAAATGTATAGGGTAAACTCAACAAAAAGTTTTTTTTTTTTACCAAAAGAAAGAGAAAAAAAAATATCAACTAAAATGTAGGGGTATTCATTGAGACCGACCAAATTAAAAAATCTAACCAAACCGATGTAATCGGTTTGATTCGATTTTCAGTTTAGATATTGAAAAATCGAATTTAACCTGAATCGAATTGAACTTGAGGGTAATACTGTTATTTCTCCTGTAACCTTAAGTTTTAGATATGTAGGAACGTGATTAAAATCTTTTAAACTTATTTTTAATTTTTATTTGTTTAACTATTGAATAATTGAAATTGAACGTGCAAGTGCATAAAAAAATTACCTTAAAAAAGCTTTAAATGAAAAATATGTAGAAAATTTTCATGTTAATTTCTTTTAGTATTCTTATTATTGAATGTAATAATATATTTTATGTTTTAATTGTAATGATATAACTATATATTATATTTTTTAAATAATTGAATGTGTTTTGAAAATGTCAAATAATGTTAAGTATAAGATTTATAATCGTAAAATTGACGTAACTAACCCGATCAACCCAAATCGAACTAAATCAAACAAATTTGATTCGGTTCGTTTTGAGTATTAGTTTGGTTTGATTTCGATTTCAAAAAACCTAACTGAAATTAAGTTTAGTTTGATTTCAGTTTTTACCAAAAATTAAACTGAACTGAAGTTTACACACTCCTACTAAAATGTGAACTTATCATATGTCTCCGAAGAGACTAAAATTTGAACTTGAAGAGGGGCGAAGTCATACTAAGCATGGAGTTAGTCAAGACAAAATTGCGAACCAAAAAAATTTACGTGTTCTCTAATACGATTGAAAAATTTGGTGTTCAAATTTGACCTACAAAGACATGATCTCATGACTTGAGTTTTCTTCATTTCTCATGAGAATGTGATCCTTAGTGATGTAGACTACAGGGGGCATGAGTTATTTATTTATTTATTTGTATTTATTTTATTTTTAATTAATACTATTAGCTCACTTGAGATTTTTCGTGGTGACACAGTACACCAAAAACTTACGTGTGTTTGCTGTTATAATTTATCTACTATACTTCCAAGTATGTAGAATCTGTGATATCTACATGTCAATAGGAAAAAAGGGCGAGCTCGATATATACTAACTATCATATGTGCACGTTCACTAGTCTAGGTTTATAGAAAGTATAGCACGTAAAACTTATATCAAAATATCTTTTTTACTAATACAATCACCAAACTATTGATTTTATGTAGCAACTTGAGCTAATTACGACTAACAACCCATTCCGTGAGATGAAGAAATGTGTTATTAGCGAATTAAACAATATTAAAAAATTATCTATATAGACAATAGTTCATTATTCATCTAGCACTCCTAGACGAAGAGGCCGGTGCAAGATAATGTGCAACATCTTTGAGAAAACTGTACACCCTATCGAAATAATATTAGCATAAATCCACGTTCGTTGATAGTTACTATCTTACAATTATAGATCTCAGTAATTATTATTAAGCTGACCAAGTTAAATATACTTCGGGAGCCAAATTATTTTCCAAACTTATTGTTTGAATTACTTAAAAGTGCGTTTGGTTTATAATTCGAATTCAGTTTTTTATATTTAAAATTCTAAAAACATGAAAAATACGTTTGGTAAGTTAAAATCTGAAAACAGTTTCTTAAAATTTACAAAGAAAACAAACTATTTTTAGAAAACAACAAAATATTATTTTTTGAATTTTTACTTTTTAAGTTGTATTAAAGTTTTCGGATCACCAACCAAATGCAACCTTAAATTTTCTAACATCATATTTAGGCCCTGATAGCCATAAGATTTAAAAATTATTTTCTGTTTTTAATTCCAAAATGTCTAAAAAAAACTTGTTTGGTTGAAGTGTTTTTAAAATATTTAAAAACTATTTTTTGATTTGATTTTAAAAGTTGTGAAGAAAACAATAATACAATAAATTATTGTTTTCATTATTTTTTAAAAATAAACTCTAAAAACAACTTTTCAAAAACTTATTTTTTGAAACCATTTTTAAATTGGATACCAAACATGTCCTTAGATTTTCTTTTGAAAAAAACTTATCCAAAAACATGAGAATTCTCATATTATTTTGTACCATTACTAATAAAATTAACTAATTAAACACAAATAATATCGATGCGAGAACATATTTATTTGGTTGTAGGATAAATAAAAAAAAATTTAAATATTAATTTGTTTTAAGAGTACTAATAAATATTTTACCTTAATAAAGATGGGTAGAACAACATTCAGCTTTCAGAAAACGTTCCGATATTATTGGGCCGGTACAATCATTCGTTGTTCATGCTCCACCATACAAAATGAGAATCTGAGCCGATCAGCCAGGTGGACTATCAGAGAGATTAGAAAAGACACGTGGCACATGGATAATGGGATAAACCAGATTGCATTCGCCAATTAGAACCAGCTTTCAGATTCGCCAATATCCCTCTCATCTTCTACTTCTTAATTCCCTTCCACATAACCAAACTGAAACAATTCACTGATCACATTGCCTCAACACAGCCACCAGCAGCAGCTTGACACCCCTGAGACAATGGCGTCCAACGCTTTGAGGAGCTGCGGAGTTGCAGCTGTTTACCCTTCTGTTCTCTCTTCCTCCAAATCGAAATTCGCCACCGCAGTCGCTTTACCCGGCGCCTCTGCCGCCACCAATGCCTCCTCGCGCTTAACCATGACCGCCGACTGGATGCCCGGCCAGCCTCGCCCGCCTTACCTTGATGGCTCAGCCCCAGGGTACGTAATTGAAATTTGAAAGGATTATTATTAATGTCTATGTTCTTATCCTTTTAGGCTAAACAGTTCTTAATCCGAGCAGTTTTACTTTGAAAGTTTCCTGTTCAAACATTTTAGTAAACATATAAAAAAAGTTATACTTTAAATCATACCCATATAAATGTAGTTCACGGTGAGTATGAGTATATTTTAAATATGTAGCATTCCTCCACTATTTCTTTGTTTTTATCATTTATTAATCTTATTTTTCCTCCTTACTATAAGTTTAGTCCTCCTGCCATTGTGCACCTGAGGGAAAGAGTAAATGTTTTTATGTTCTTACTTGATATCTACTTAGGGAAGTGGCTTCTAACAACTATTGATCTGAAGTTCAATTATTATATATTCATGTTCTAATTTTCTGATCTTAATTCTGTTCTTTGGTGTAACAGGGATTTTGGGTTTGATCCATTGCGACTGGGAGAAGTACCTGAGAACCTTGAGAGATTCAAGGAATCTGAACTCATCCACTGCAGATGGGCTATGCTTGCAGTGGTAAGTTTGAAAGAAATTCACTGGGTATATCCACCCATGATTTTGATTTGTTGTCTCTTGAAATCGCCTAATCAAATGCCGATTTCTGTTTTGTTTTTCTTCTGCAGCCAGGGATCTTGGTGCCAGAGGCACTGGGGTTGGGTAACTGGGTGCAGGCTCAGGAGTGGGCTGCTGTGCCTGGTGGGCAAGCAACTTACTTGGGCAACCCAGTACCATGGGGCACACTTCCAACCATCCTGGTGATTGAGTTCCTTGCAATTGCTTTTGTGGAGCACCAACGCAGTATGGAGAAAGATTCAGAGAAGAAGAAGTACCCTGGTGGAGCATTTGATCCCCTTGGCTACTCCAAAGACCCAGTCAAGTTTGAGGAGTACAAAGTCAAGGAGATTAAAAATGGTCTCTACTCTCTACTCAATTTTTATTTTTATTTTCTGAAAGATTCACTACTAAACTAATATATCCATACTAATATATATATATATATATATATTTGGTCTTTCAGGTCGGCTAGCATTGCTGGCTTTTGTGGGGTTCTGTGTGCAACAATCAGCTTACCCGGGAACAGGACCTTTGGAGAATCTGGCAACTCACTTGGCTGATCCATGGCACAACAACATTGGGGATATCGTCATTCCTAGATCGATTTCACCTTGAATGATGGAATATGTTTGGTCACAATTCCACTGTAAAACTCCGTGTAATGACCTATTACGAATCAGAAATGTCTTTTGTAACTTTATGTTGTGAAATTCGGACTTCATCATCTTGAATGGGACACAGTGAGTAATATTTTATAGTAAAGAGTAAAAAAATTTAATCGCTTCTAGCACATGGACAATGGTGAGATCATGATTCCTAGCAGAGTGAAGACGCTGGCCAAAATCCAGGGATGTTTTGCACATGATGATGAGGAAGAAGGCACATCTGTTGACATAATAACATTAAACAAGTCAGTTAAAACAAGTGGATGGTAGGCAATAGATTGTCTAAACAGGGAGCTAGTTAAACTGGTTTTCTTTATTCAAAGTGAAAGTATTGATCATGCAGTGAAACTGCAATTTAGTGCAATTAAGCTATTGAAAATCACTTCAGCACACCAAGTAAGAAGGTTCTTAAGTTATTTTAAGGGGGGCTGATAGTTAGTGGAGATCAAAAGCTAGTAAAGATACTGCAAAAGAGTACACCTGATATATGAATTTTGTGTTGAAATTAGTTTAAAACAGATTTGTTGGTTAGAGTTAACATAAAGATCTCAAGATAAAACTACATTTTCAACATAACAAATTCATCAAAATATTAGTTACAGTGGGACAATTAGAGGGAATCAATCACAACAGTACAGTTGTAAAGAACAAAACAAATTAGACTCATATCTGATTATGAGGAATCAAGTTTGTTATTCTAACGTCAAAATACTTCATTCTTAAATGTTCAAAGTACCTGAAGCTGAATTTGCTGTCGATGGAGCGGTTTGGACTTTCTGGATGCCTAGTTCTTGTATGCTTTGTGAGATGGAAGCCGATTTCCTGAGGTAGGACCTTGTGAGCTTCTTGAGAACAGTTAATCCTTGAGCACTGCACAAGGTCAATGGAACTTTCGAGTTTACAAACCCACAATATGATAATCTTTGAGGAAATACACTAGGAAATGATAAACAGATCAACCCCAGAAATCTATAAAAGAAACTAACAGAAAATTTTTGAAATATGCATCAACTATCTTGTCTCACATTTAGTTCAGAAAAACTTTTAAGTATGATGCATTTTGTGAGAATGGTACGACAATGGCACGTAGGTTAGTTCAAAATTCTGCAAATTATGGGAAATGTGATTCACTTGTGGGAGAAAGGTAAAACTCTAGGGATACACTAGAGCTCATGTCTATTTGATTTTCTCTGATCCATATCGCTTTATATCTTGATTGCACAAAAGAAAGAAACCGAGCATGGGAATCATATAATCTCATTGATTTTTTGTTTTCTGGTTAGAAAGTTCTAGTTTATGGAACCTTTGGAGCATTGGTCCCTACTTATGACTTTGTCTTGCTTAAGTTACATTGCCAAAAAAAAAAAAAGAAATCTAGTGAAACTACTTAACTCTACAAGTCCTGCTCAATAGTAGCTATTACCTGGAACTTAGTAGATGACTAGCTCCATTTCTTCCAGTGTAAAGTACACTAGTCCAGCTTGCATTCAGTAATGTCTGTAGAACTGCAGATCTTTTTTTACTTGAGATGGAGTTGCTGGCCATGATAACATTTGCAGGAACAGAACCAAATCTGAGCATAAAGAAACAAACCACCATAAAAAAGTGATTGAGGAACTAGATGTTGTGCGGAATCGTGGTAAAGTATGAAAGAAAAACAAGACAACAAATATAACGTGGTTCGTCAAATTGCCTACGTCCACGGGAGAGAGCAAACTTGTATTATCAGAGATTACAAACTACACCCTTAAGTGAATCTTACAGATTGGATATCTTAAATAGATATCTCAGAATAGAACTCTCTGACTCTCAGGAATGAATTTTAAGGATGAAGTTAGGCTCTATTTATAGGAGTAATCAGAGGTATTTTCGTAATTATAAATATATAATTTAATATATTTATAATTTAAAATCAAATGCTTTCGGCGCCGTCAAATGATGGCGCCGAATGCGCCACCTTTCCTCCCTTTTTTATTTAGCCGACCATGCCCCCCCTTTTTTCAGCCGACCAAAAAAAAGGTAGCTACATGGGGGGTACCCCAATAAATCTCCACCTCCACCTCATGTGGAACAAAGCTTCACCATACTTACAGCAATTTGTCAATTAAAACTGCAGAGCAACAATCTTCACCGTAGCGAGCTTCCTTCAGAAAACTGTTGCTGCCTCCATTAGTGCCCTTAGGCACTCCGAGCTTGTGAGATGTTGATCAAGTTCAAAAAATGTTGGAACTTGATCCCAGTAACCATTTTTGTAAGCATATCTGCAGGGTTATCTGCAGTCTTGATCTTTTGCAGAAGAATACTCCCTTCTTATACTATTTCTCGAACAAAATGAAAACGAACATCAATATGCTTCGTTCGACTGTGATGAACTTGGTTCTTTGCCAAACAATTGGCACTCTGGCTGTCGCAGAAAACTTCAACATTCTTCTGCACAATTTCCAAGTCTTTGGTCAATCCATGAAGCCAGATTGCTTCCTTGAAAGCTTCCGTTACTGCCATGTACTCTGCCTCTGTAGTAGACAAAGCAACTGTTGACTGTAGTGTCGATCTCCAACTCACTGGTCCTCCTGCCATAGTGAAAACATAACCAGTAGTAGATCTGAGCTTGTCAAGATCTCCAGCATAGTCCGAATCCACATATCCGACTACATGCTTACAACTCTTCGAATCTCTCTCGAACTTTAAACCAATATCCACAGTACCATGAATATACCGTAGAATCCACTTCACTGCTTGCCAGTGGCCTTTACCGGGGTTGTGCATGTAACGACTTACCATACTTACAACATGTGAAATGTCAGGTCTGGTACACACCATAGCATACATTAAAGCACCAACTGCATTTGCATATGGAATGTTCTCCATTTGCTTCTTCTGATTTTCAGAATTTGGTGACATTGATGAACATAGCTTGGAATGTGGTGCCAATGGTGTGCTCACAGGTTTTGTGTCATTGCCAATGCCAAAAGTTTGAAGAATTTTCTTCAAATACTGAGTCTGAGTCAAACAGATTGTGCCTTTGGCCCTATCTCGAGTTATCTCCATCCCGAGAATTTTCTGGCCTCTCCAAGATCCTTTATTTCAAACTCTGAGCTCAATTGAGCCTTTAGCTTGTTGATCTCCACCTTGCTTTTAGATGCGATTAACATATCATCTACATATAAAAGCAAGTAGATAAATGTACCATCTTAAAGTTTGCGATAGTAGACACAATGATCAAACTGACTCTGAGTATATTTTTGCCCTTGGATGAAGCTGTCAAATCGCTTGTACCACTGTCTTGGTGACTGCTTCAGGCCATACAGTGACTTGCTCAACTTGCAAGCCCAATTCTCTCTTCCTGGTACTTTGAATCCATCTGGTTGAGACATATATATCTCCTCTTCCAAATTACCATGCAGAAAAGCAGTTTTGACATCGAGTTGGGCTAACTCGAGATCAAACTGTGCAACCAAAGCCAACAATATTCGAATTGACGAATGGTTAACAACTGGTGAGAATACCTCATTGTAGTCAATTCCTTCCCTCTGAGCGTAGCCTTTTGCTACCAGTCTGGCTTTGTATCGGATACCATCTGTGCTGGGAGAGCCTTCCTTCTTAGCGAAAACCCATTTGCAGCCAATTGGTTTCTTTCCTTTCCGAAGTGGAACCAACTTCCAAGTCTGATTCTGATGGAGTGATGTCATCTCCTCATTCATTGCCATTTTCCACTTATCACTTTCCATACTCTTAATAGCATCTTTGTAATTGTATGGAATATCATCTTCGGTAACTGGAAATGCATATGCAACCATGTCAGTGTACCGAGCAGGTTTGCAGATTTCTCTTCTTGGTCGACTGGTGGCAATTGATTCTGGCTGTTGACTGATGTCTGGTCCTGAAGCCTCCACCTCAATTGAGATTTCCTCATCGTCTTCTTCAGGATGGTTGGATATCTCTGCTGACTTGCTATGAGTTACTGAATATCTAACTCCACCTGCTGAGGCAAATATCAACCTCGATTTTCTTTATCAGAAACTGTATGCTTTAACATCACAGATTCATCAAAAGTTACATCTCGACTTTTTACAATCGTCTTTGTTTCAGGTTCCATAGTCGGAAAGCCTTAACTCCTTCACTAAAGCCCATGAAAATCGCTTTCTTGGACCTAGGATCCAGTTTGGATTCCTTCACATGGAAATATGCCGTGCATCCAAAAATGTGCAGAGAATCATAATCTGAAACGGGGTGTCCAGACCATACCTCATTGGGAGTTTTGCCATCTAGTGCTGTTGCAGGAAGTCTATTGATGATATGAGAGGCATATGACAAAGCTTCAGCCCAAAATGCCTTGCTCAGTCCAGAATGAGATAACATGCAGCGAACTTTATCTACTAAAGTACGATTCATGCGTTCAGCAACACCGTTTTGTTGTGGCGTGCCTGGGACTGTGAAATGTTTGACAATCTCTTCGTTCTAACAAAATTTCTGAAATGGGTCTGACTTGTATTCTCCTCCATTATCAGATCTGAGCCTCTTAATCTTCCTTCCCGTTTGGGTTTCTACCATTTTCTTCCATCTAAGAAAGATATCTAGCACTTCATCTTTATGCTTCATGGTATAAACCCAAACATAGCGTGAGAAATCATCAATGAAAGTAACAAACCAACGTTTACCGCCCAATGATGCATTTTGGGAGGGTCCCCAAACGTCGGTATGAACATAATCCAATGTTCCTTTTGTGCGGTGGATTGCAGTGCCAAACTTGACTCTCGTCTGCTTGCTTAAGATACAATGCTCGCAGAAGTAAGTTTTCCGGTCTTTGCACTTTTCAGAGAACCTTGCTTTATCAAGGTTTGAAGAGCCTTTTCTCCAACATGTCCGAGCCGCATGTGCCAAAGTCGGGAAATGTCTGAGGAAACATCATTAGAACTGGTGTAGGCTGATATACTTCCGATTACTGTGTGTCCGTCAAGGAAATAGAGATTTCCTTTCTGAGTACCCTTAATGGCCAAAAATGCTCCACGTACAACTTTCAGAACTCCACCTTCAATGGTTACCTTGTAACCGCTGGAATCAAGGACTCCTAGGGAGATTAGATTTTTCTTCAGATCTGGGACATGTCTGACTTCCGTGAGTCGTCTTGTTGTACCGTCATGCATCTTTAGGCGTATAGTTCCAATACCCTTTGTTTGGCAGGTATTGTTGTTGCCCATGAGCACGACTCCTCCATCGAACTCATCCAATTTTGAGAACCAACTTCGATTCGGACACATATGATAAGAACATCCGGAATCTAAGATCCATCTATCAGACTGATTGTCTACAGATGAAACTGAGAATGCAGAATCTTCTTCAGCCTTCTGTGCCACATTTGCATCTGTCTTGCCCTTATTTGGACAATCTTTCTTCCAGTGCCCCTTTTGGTGACAATAGGCACATTCATCCTTTGTAAGACGTTGACGTGATGAAGGTCCTTTTGACTTTGAGCTAGATCGGCATCGCCTACTGGATCTATCAGATTTGTTGTTAGCCCTGCCTCTGGATACCGTCAAGGCTGCTAGTGATGCTTCCTTGTTATCGCGCTGGTCCTTCCTTCGATACTCGTTGTTCACCAAAGCATTTGAAACATCACTGAATTTAACCTCATCTTTACCATATAGCAAAATTGTTGTTAAATGTTCATAACTTTCAGGCAAAGAGTTTAACAACAATAGTGCCTTATCCTCATCAATAGGTTCAACATCAAGATTTAGTAGATCAGCGAGAATCTTGTTGAAATTATCAAGATGCTCAATCATGGGAGGACCTTGCTTGTACTGAAAACGAAAGAGCTTCTTCTTCAGGTAGAGGCGGTTCTCTACGCTTTTCGTCATGTACTTGTCATCCAGTTTCTTCCAGAGACTTGTTGCCATAGTCTCTTTCATGACAAAGTACTTCTGATCTTTGGCCAAACAGAGTCTGATTGTTCCACAAGCTTGACGATTGACGAAATACTAATCATCATCGGACATATCCTTGGGCTTGGTTTCCAAGGCGATATGTGATCCTTCCCGGAATAAGAGATCTTGAACTTCGCATTGCCACATGCCAAAGTTGTTGGTGCCGTTGAATTTCTCCACCTCGAACTTTGCGTTGGACATCGAACTTCTTTGCCAAGGCCTGCTTGTGCTTGGAATTTCCTCCGCCATTTAGACCGAAGATACGTATGACGCCGAAAAGTGCTTGAAAAATGATAAACAACTCCAACTAAGCTATATCAATAACTTAGCAGCTGAATCTGCAGAAACTGATTGCACGGTTGCGTCTGGAACGGTCGAAAATGCTGGAAACGAGTCTGACTTTGCTGAAATCAGACGAACAGTGCGGACTATTTGGGCTGGACCGCACATGAACTGAGCGGGCTGTGTGGGCTGGACTGCGGATGAACAGTGCAGACAATGTGGGCTGGACCGTGGAGGAACAGTGCGGTCTGTGTGGGCTGGACCGCGGATGAACACTGCGGACTATGTTGGCTGGACCGCGGATGAACAGTGCGGTCTGTGTGGGTTGGACCGCGGATGAATAGGGCGAACCGAGTGGGCTGGATTGCGGATAAACAGTGAGTACTGTTGGGCTGGGCCAGTGATGAACAGTACCTACCGAGTGGGTTGGACCGCGGATGAACAGGGTCGGGGCAGATGGGTCGGCTCCTGGGAACTCGTTTGTTGTCCGTTTTTCTCGCCGTTGATTGCGTTGGACTCCTGGAAACAAGAGCTACCTCCACGGGTGATCAGAAAACAGTTCCGATCACGTTTACAGAATCTCAAAATTTCGACGCAGTCTCGAAAAATTCGACAGTGTCCGTTTTTCTTCCAAAACTTCACCTTGGCTCTGATACCAATTTGTTGTGCGGAATCGTGGTAAAGTATGAAAGAAAAACAAGACAACAAATATAACGTGGTTCGGCAAATTGTCTACGTCCACGGGAGACAACAAACTTGTATTATCAGAGATTACAAACTATACCCTTAGGTGAATCTTACAGATTGGATCTCTTAAATAGATCTTTCAGAATAGAACTCTGACTCTCAGGAATGAATTTCAAGAATGAAGTTAGGCTCTATTTATAGGAGTAATCAGGGGTATTTTCGTAATTATAAATATATAATTTAATATATTTATAATTTAAAATCAAATGCTTTCGGCGCCGTCAAATGATGGCGTCGAATGCGCCACCTTTCCTCCCTTTTTTATTTAGCCGACCGTGCCTCCCTTTTTTCAGCCGACCAAAAAAAAGGTAGCTACATGGGGGGGACCAGAATAGTAGAAAACTTCTCCCAAGGTTGCAATAGATTACTGATGATAATGAGAAAATGGCTTGTAACTTAAATTTTTTTTCTTGTCCCTCAAAGTTCATAACTACATAGTGTAAATGTAGGAACTAGACGTAATTCTTGTTTTTTCTGAGTTTCAAAACAATAGAATGCACCAAACCGCAAGAAAAGTTAAGATCTCGACATTTTTGAAAAATTAAAACTAATCCCAAAAAAATTCCTTGATGCAACCTTTACAAGGGGAGATTCTTGGGAACCTTGTGATCAGGTTGAATAACTGGACAGCTCACCTATTATTAGCCAACAACAATTTTTATTTTTTTTGTTTAGACAATATAATCTTTTAAGTGTTAACAGTAACTCCTCAAAGAAGCTTAGTTTAGAAAAAAATTAATTAGACAATGCGAAGAACACACTTGTTAATGACTGAAAATTCAAATTCAAAGTTTCAAGAACTCAGAAACTTACGAACAGGATCCAGGATAACCGTTTATTTCTCTGCAACCCCCTTGTGGACAAAGATACCTGCAGGTAGAACGCAGGAAATTAGGCACTTATCTAATAAGCATTAGCCTGAGCCTGAGAATTCAGAAAACAAATAATGTACAGAAAGCAGATCATTCGAGCTAAACAATGCACTGACATGAAATCACTAATGGACTTCTTCGACCACTCTTGATTATATGGACCCTCCGAGGAGTAGAGTAATGCAGTCTCTGCTTTGACGAAAGCAATGTCCCCCGATCCCTCAACAAGGCATCGAAATGCTCCCGAAGAACCAGAATACACACTGCTCGAATGGCACGAACCATTCTCATGTCCACACCCACTGCAGAGCCCCATTCCTTCAAACTCCGATGGTGCACAAACATCAGAGAAGAATTCCATCGCAATCTCCCTGTCATTCAGGTTTTTGGAATCAACCATTGATTTAAGATGATTAATGGGATAATTCCACCCCACAGCTGTCCTGTAGCCACCATGGCAAGACCGCTTTCCCTTGAAGTCCATTAAACTAATATCCTCTTTCTCTTTGCAGGATTTCTTGTTCACAACTGCAACGACATCGTAGCTTTCAGCGTGGTTACAGTAGACCTCATTGGCAATGGCCTTCATGGAGTAGTTGAGGAATGCAATGTAAGCCAGTCCTGGATCCAGATTTATCAAATCTGCTTCACCTTTCTTTATTGAATCTAGACATTCTTGAATTGTTTCTTTCCTTACACTACGAACAGATCAGAAAAGATAAAAGAAATAAGATAATAGATAACCACAAACAGACTCAATTACTATTGAGATTATGTAAACTGAAATAATAATCCCACAACAAATATGTGCAAGTAAATCACATGGAACACTAGTTGAGATCAGACTCATCCAGCAAGTGGTATAAGAACCGATAATTTTGTTAGAAATCACTTCACCTAAAAGCAGGGGAGGAAAAACATAATCAGTAAATTAAATAAACAGGCACATATGTTTACTAAGAGGTTTGAACATGAGATTCTTAGAATAAACGACCTGACCTAGAAACTTTAACGGCATTAGGAGCCCAACTATATCTATCAAGCTATATATATCAAGCAAAAATAGATAAATATTTATAGGTTTGGGTGGGATATACGTATATCAATGTGAAGCATGTGCAGGTACTTATGGTCACGGATGACAACAATGATATGACATGGACCGTGCAATGTGTGATCATGGTAAATAGTTGGATTTTGGTCCGGGTAAAGATTGTTGTAATTGTGCAAACAGAAATAATAGTTCCACGTATATCAGTACATCACATCGAAGGTTACGAGCATTACCATTTCCAATCAGAATCCTCGGACTTTCTCAACAGGTCGAGGTAGTACTCACAATCGACAAACTCATCCCTCACAGCGCACCATCTCACCATCGTAGAGCCTGATTCTTCCATCCGCGAATCCATGGCCGAACTCTCACTAGGCTCCTTCCCTTCACTTCCATTCTTCTCATTCTCTTCTTCTTCCATGGCCACAGGAGCCAGAGCTCTGTTATTTCCTCCATTCGTGTCCGCGAACTCTACCGCCGGAGACAATGCCGGCGGATTAGCTACAGTCGGCGACTTCGGAGATAGATTATTAACTGAGACCAATCCTACTCCATCGCCAGATTCCGGCGCCGTAGCCGGCCCGAGACCTGAAAATACGAGCAAGTAGCAGAACGGATCATTCAGAAACTACAAAAATCAGAGTGAATTTTGTTGATTCGACGGACTATTTGATGACACACGTACCTTGGATTGTGAGAGATTGAATGGAGAGAAGAACAAAGAAGAGTGTAAACAGAGTTTCGATCTGCATCTGAACTTGTGTGGAAAATTGGAGTAGAAGAGGTTAATAACGAGGCCTTTGCTTTTTTTAGTCTCATTTGTTATTGTGAAGTAAGGAAGAAGAAAGAAGAACGTGAGGTTTCGCGTAATTGTTAAAGAAACGAGCTCGGAAAGCAAAGGCTCTACTGCTTCTCACCAAACGGGCGTTTCTCAAGGATTAGTGTATGGTCCAACTGAGCTGGATCATGTCCGTCTGGCTGACTGTTAAGAGGACTGCCACCTATGCATATAGCCCGACACAAAGAAGTTAGTTGTTTCGGAATTGGACATTTTCTAGTTTGACACGTTGCTTAATCATGGTATGAATTGGTACGCGTTGCGAGGGCTTTTGACATGATTACCCCTAAAAAATACAATAATTTCACAAATGCCATCCATTCACAAATATTGTCACTTTTGCCTTACTTTACTGTTCCTTACACAGTCAGCGCACAGTCAGCCTTCCACTCAGCAGCCACGTCGACGCAGAGGTGGATTTTTTGACCGTTGAAGGGAAGGCGTCTTTTCAAAAGACGCCTTCCCTTCAACGGTCAAAAAAAATTTACCGTGAAGGGAAGGCGTCTTTTCAAAAGACGCCTTCCCTTCAAATGCTATTTTTTTAAGTTGAAGGGAAGGCGTCTTTTGAAAAGACGCCTTCCCTTCGCTATATATTTTTTTCACTTGAACGGAAGGCGTCTTTTCAAAAGACGCCTTCCGTTCGCTATATATTTTTTTTTAACTTGAACGGAAGGCGTCTTTTCAAAAGACGCCTTCCCTTCCCCATTTTTTTTTATTTTTTATTTTGTACTTGTGCCACCGAAGCCAAACCACGTGGTTTTTTTCAACCCGACCACTTCCGACACGTCCCACTATCCTCCCCCGATCCCCCGGACTAGACGGAATCCCATTCCCATGCCCGGTTGAATTTTTGGACCCCCATGCAGAATTCTAGTTAAATTGATAATTCAACGCTATTACTAAACTGTTCGGCCTCACCGAGGCCAAACCACGTGGTTTTTTTCAACCCGACCACTTCCGACACGTCCCACTATCCTCCCCCGATCCCCCGGACTCGACGGAATCCCATTCCCATGCCCGGTTGAATTTTTGGACCCCCATGCAGAATTCTAGTTAAATTGATAATTCAACGCTATTACTAAACTGTTCGGCCTCACCGAGGCCAAACCACGTGGTTTTTTTCAACCCGACCACTTCCGACACGTCCCACTATCCTCCCCCGATCCCCCGGACTCGACGGAATCCCATTCCCATGCCCGGTTGAATTTTTGGACCCCCATGCAGAATTCTAGTTAAATTGATAATTCAACGCTATTACTAAACTGTTCGGCCTCACCGAGGCCAAACCACGTGGTTTTTTTCAACCCGACCACTTCCGACACGTCCCACTATCCTCCCCCGATCCCCCGGACTCGACGGAATCCCATTCCCATGCCCGGTTGAATTTTTGGACCCCCATGCAGAATTCTAGTTAAATTGATAATTCAACGCTATTACTAAACTGTTCGGCCTCACCGAGGCCAAACCACGTGGTTTTTTTCAACCCGACCACTTCCGACACGTCCCACTATCCTCCCCCGATCCCCCGGACTCGACGGAATCCCATTCCCATGCCCGGTTGAATTTTTGGACCCCCATGCAGAATTCTAGTTAAATTGATAATTCAACGCTATTACTAAAATGTTCGGCCTCACCGAGGCCAAACCACGTGGTTTTTTTCAACCCGACCACTTCCGACACGTCCCACTATCCTCCCCCGATCCCCCGGACTCGACGGAATCCCATTCCCATGCCCGGTTGAATTTTTGGACCCCCATGCAGAATTCAATGAATTCAAGTTAAATTGATAATTCAAGGCCATTATTGTTTATACATTGTAATTTTCTTTAAAAAAATTAATTGAATTGAAGTATCAAGTATACATACATGTTTAGTACAACATTATCAAAACATTTACAAGTTACAAAAAGATACAAGTTGTCAATCTGTGCCACATATTGGCCACTTACGTCGTTTATTGCGTCGTAAGTGATCTCTCGTATACTGCTGCAAAGGCACCTGAACAACTTGCTCCACAGATGGTGCTGGATCATCTGCAACGGGCATAGCTGATATGTGGTCATCCCCAGGATCATCATGCGCCTCAATAGCCGTATGTGCTATAAATGCACGTCCTCGCCTTGGCATTCTTTGGCGTCTACCTATCCAATGTCCTTCACCCAAGGTTGGATTGTCCTCGAATGAAGTAGCTGTCGGGTCGATATGAACATCGGGTATTTCATCGGCAAACGAGGATGGATCGTGACGCAATGGTGACGTGGGTAACTCTGTGAATGAATCAACACGACCGGAAGGAGTGATGGGACTCTGATGATATGCTGATGATTGTCCCTCTGCTGTGTCCCTCCTAATCATGTAATCAGCATGCACACTTTGTAGCGTAGTCATTGATATCCTGTTAATGTCCCTCGCTACAGTCATATCATTCACCTCACTGCGCAAATGCATTTGAGCCACGTTGCAAACCTAAATAAATTAAAAGTGTCATACGTTAGCGAAAATAACTACAACTTAGGTTACCAACCAATAAGTGAAAATGTGAATTGCATAATGTACTTTCTTACCAAGAAATCGATTGTTGCACCGCTTTCAGTCATATACCTCCTAGTTATTGATCGATACCAAATCATGTATGGATCATTGTACTCCATAGGCACCGAATAATTATTTTCACCAACTGCTAAGTTATCGACACGGCGTTGCCATTCATCAATGTAATATCTGTGCTTTTCAATCCAATTACTGTCACACTGGCTTCTCATATCACACTTGTGAAGGTCAATACTCGTGTCGCATTGCTCCGGAATCGTCTGTCTCATGCCAAATTGACGTAACACTCGATCTGGTCGATGTAATTCAACTATGGCGAAACAAATGAGTGGAGAAATGGTATGCCATATGTGTCGCCCATGCTTGCAATACTCTGGCAACGCATCAAGCAAATCCTCGGTGTATGGAGTCCATATGACCTGTACATGGACCCCTTACATCAAAATTGTAAAACATTGGAAAAAAATAAGGAATACATTAATGTAAAACGTGTGGAATATTGTACCTCTTCGAAACCTTTCGTGTCCAACGTCTCTCTATATTTATTCAGTACATGCGTTGAGACTTCTTTCTTTATTAACGCATGTCTCCACCTGCAAATAGTAAGGCGAAATTAATAAACGTTAACAGTAAATGTTGAAAAGGAAGATCGTTGTGGACTTAAGTAAGAAATTACTCATTTACCTATATGCCAATGGTGGTGGTGGCAACAGATGTGCATTTGGGCCCGCATGATCCTCGCGTGGAATGTTCAGTCTTCGTGGAGCCAAAAAAGGAAATCTATCCCATGCCCAGAGTTGTAGTAGTACAAGTGCTCCTGACACACCTCGTTTTTCATAATCAACTGCACGACACAATTGACGATATAACCATGCTAGCACTGCACTGCCCCATGCGTATGTCCCGGCAACATCGAAGTCCGCAAGAAGAGGCAAAACACATAGGTGTACCATATAAGTGTGTACCATCTATTTGTATGATAGGCCTACAATGCTTAAAACCCTCAATTGAGGAACCAAAAGCCCAAAAAGAACGATGAAATATGACTATCCCATTGTTGTCAGGTTCGTAGTGATTTACAAATGCGTGCGAACCTGGATTACTAGCATTCAATGCATCCATCCATTTTGGGAGTAGGTTATACGATCCCTCCCAATCACCAAATATCTTTTCCATCACCTTTTTTTTTGCACGCCACACTTTTCTGTAATGCACATCGTATTTGTAATTATTTTTAATGACTTGATGTAGCGCTGACACAGAAGTTGAAGGATCTCGCTTGACAATATCAAAAATTTCGTGATATATTAGCTTTAAATCCAATTGTCTATGATCTTGCGACATTTGGGCATAAATACATGTGTGTGGAAATGGGCATTTTGTGATCTCAAACAATCCCGATTTCTTGCGTTTCGAAGCCCGTAGCCTCCACTGACAACCATCTTTCGATTTCTTACACCTAATTGACCACAATTTGGGTTCTGAATCGACCACAACATATTCTTGTTGCTTGGCTATACAACATCGTTTTACTCTATGTTGCAAGTCTTCCTTTGACGGAAATATGAGTCCTTCGCAAAGATCTTGTGACTCATTCCACCCCATCGAGATGTTATCATGATTGTCTGATAATGGGGTCATAGCTTCATGATTAAGCTCCATGAAATTCGGTGATGGAGGCTCAAAACTTGCAGTGGTAGGTTGTGGTGTATCGTTCATACTATGCAACTCGGTGTCTTGTAACTCTGTTTCTTCAATGCTTACGCCATTGCCATCTTCTCGTAGTGGCGATGCATACATAGACCCATCATTTTCAATTACTCTCAACAAAGGACCACGCAAATCAACAAAATTATCCATCTCATGTCCGTCATCCTCATCACTGTCGTCGTCTTCAAAATTGAATTCATCATCAGACAAATGTACATTTGAAGGGCTGTCATCTTCAGAATCATTGGTCATGTGATCCACTGTAGCATCAATAGGTGAAGCTGTACTCGGACCGATGTGCTCCATTGATCTTCGTGCACTATGACCGCCAACGTTCATGTGGCTTCGCCGATGACCCGATTGACGACCTTGGGTTGGATTTCCACCAACAACTTCTACATACACCTCCATATTAGTAGGAGGTGGGACCTCTTGCAACATGGAAAAAATATCACTTAGCTCTTCCTCATTGCTAATCGGAAGAACCGTATAATTGAAATCCTTTTCGCCAAAAAGCAAAGGATATCTATATGTGATATTGATCGTTGCACACGTTGAAATCTGTAGTTTACCTCGAATAACCCCTTCAAATTCTTCAAAATCAATGCCTGATCGGACTCTTACCAGCCCCACTGGCGGTCTATCGTATGATGCACCTCGCGAATCATGTACTACAGAACCACCACTGTAGCATATTACGGAAACAAGTCTATTTGTCATCTGTGTGGGAATAAGCAAAATACAATCGTCATTCTCTCAAATAAAATATGAAATTAAAGCCTATGAGTGCAACAAAGTAACAATTAAAATAATGTAGCCAAAAAACCAAATCACTCGCAAAATCACACACTCTGGCGATGATTGGTGACTTCCTCAAATAATGTTCATAAAAAATCTTTTCCATATTCATACATTGTGTTTAGTACTGTTTTTTCCCCACATAATTTTCACATAAAAAACTTTCACCACAAGCATTGTTTGGTATCCACCATCAACTAAAATAATTGGAACTTGTATTCTATTGAATGCCATTTTTTTTTGTTGCATCAGAATCTGATGAAACTGATTGTATTCCATTGGCAAAATCCAAATGAACAGTTAAAATCAAAGGGACGACTTAAATAGTACTAGAAGGAAATCAATAAGGTTGATGGTTTATTATGATAAGCAAGGGTATCCAGGCTTCACCCAACTAATCCCTTGGGACCCTGGTTGCTTGAGTGGGAGATATCCCCAGTGGCCAACAAGTGGGGGAAGAGAGACCATCCTTGCTCTCACTTCATGCAGTGCTCACCCAAGATCACTCACTCAACCACTTGTTGGTTAGCTTGGTTTATTATGATAATGTAATTTGCTCTCGCAAACTAACAAATTTGTGCAACAAAAAAATAATAAGACAAATAAATATTTTTATCCATGAATTAATCTTTAGGCTTTCAACAAAAAAAAATGATAGTCTCCTTTGTATTTTCAGCAAAAAGGATTTTGAAAACCTATAAAATACATGCCTAATGAACAATCACTTTCTTTCTTCTAGTAAATGAAGCAGTTTCATGTAAATCTGCAGTACTGTTTAGGTCGTTACGCTTAATAGTTCCAACATATACAGGATGAGTTGGTGGTAGATGGTGCTCGGATCTTTGATATGGATGGTTCTAGTAAAATCCTGATTCTTGCACGAAGGCTTTCTGGAATGGGTGGAACACCCGTGCTTACGAAAGTAAAATTTCTAAGTACAACATGAAAGTTTTTTTGATACTACATAAGCCAATGCATTTAGATAACTAAGGAATCAAGGGGCAGTAGATGCTGTATTGGCTTGTTGTTATCTAGTTCAGTTGACAATACCATAGCTAATGAAATGAAATGCGGAGGACAGATAAGTTTTCAAGCCCCCAACTATCAGAGATTTGGCAGGAGATTCAAAAAGACGAACAAGATAAGTTAGAATGAAGAAGATATAGTACCCTAGACAGCAGCCTCTAATGTGATGTACTCCATATCTTCAGCCTAGGAGGTGGGTTAAGGAAAAAAGGAAAAATCAAGTGGTGAAAACAGTGAAGCTGTTAGGTTTCCTAGCAATATTCTCAAATACAGTATTAAAACTTGGGCATGCTAATGAAAAAGCTTCCTATGGCTGTCCAATTCCCAAACCTCAAGATCATTTTACCATGCAATGCAACCTTTGCCATTCAGCAGCTATTTAATCCATTTTTTCCTAAGTCGCAATGGAAAGATCTGCTGAGAAACACTGGACTGGCAACAGAACTTAATGGATATCAAATGACGGCAACAACGAAAATGAAAAAATGAAATCAAAACTGGCACCTTTGTTTAGTGAGCGAGAATGGCAACAACGACGGTCAGATCTTGCGCGGAATGGCTCTCGGCTGCAAACGACGGTGACGGAGCGAGACGACGGCGAAGGAGCGGCGGCGAAGACTTTCAGAGAGAGGAGGGGGCGAGTGATCCGTTTCCACGAGGGGCGTATATAAAAAAACTTTGAAGGGAAGGCGTCTTTTGAAAAGACGCCTTCCGTTCAAGTTAAAAAAAAATATATAGCGAAGGGAAGGCGTCTTTTCAAAAGACGCGTTCCCTTCAACTTAAAAAAATAGCATTTGAAGGGAAGGCGTCTTTTCACGGTAAATTTTTTTTGACCGTTGAAGGGAAGGCGTCTTTTGAAAAGACGCCTTCCCTTCAACGGTCAAAAAATCCACCTCTGCGTCGACGTGGCTGCTGAGTGGAAGGCTGACTGTGCGCTGACTGTGTAAGGAACAGTAAAGTAAGGCAAAAGTGACAATATTTGTGAATGGATGGCATTTGTGAAATTATTGTATTTTTTAGGGGTAATCATGTCAAAAGCCCCGCGTTGCGATGTAAGGAAGAGTACTAAAGAATATGTTAGTTACAAGTTACAACGTGCATTCGTTGCCACTAATAAGAAAAAGAGCAAAACGAAAAGTTCAGAAAAAAAATTTATAAACCAAAATTTAGAATTCAATTTTAATATTTTCATTTTTTTTTAGAGGAAACAACTTGTTTTTATTTCTGAAATGTTTTAATACATCAGTTATTGAGTAAAGTAGAATAGATGGAGTAAAATTTATGTAATCAAACACGTGCAATTTAAAAAAGAAAAAAGAAAAAAAAATATCAATTCTGTGTTTGATACCATTACGGATCTACGATCACACACGTAGGGTTCTAGGACTTTAAATACCTAGGAGAACGCATATTATAGACTCGATAAACTCAATATGCAAATACAAGCTTAGAACATAACAAACTGTGAATACAAACTTTAAAGAAATACAAGAGACTCATGAAAGAGAGAACAAACTTTAAAGACTTAGACACTTGGTAATTGGCCTCTGAAGAGAAATGAGCGACTGAGCTTCTTTATATAGACGTGCTAAGAATCTTACGGATTTCAAATCATTTCAGATCCATGGACAGGTGGCGTGATGTGCTGGTGGATGAGCATCAATTAAAGGCGATTGAGACTTGACACTAATGGACGCTTGTTAACATGTGGAGCGTGCTGGTGAACAGAGACAGATATCGGGTAAGTGGACCTTTGATCTGTTTTTACTGTGGATGAACAGTGTTGTGTCGGGATAAGATTTCATTACTTCGAGAAAAGTTGATGGGAATGACATCTTCTGAGCTGGAGACAGAGATGGGAGCGGCGACATCTTCACGTGGTGTTAGTTGGCCAAAGTTGAGTGATAAGCTCGAATCTGAGGAGGTGGCAGATTGGACAGGAACATGTGAGATCACATGGGAAAAGTTGAGTGATGAGCTAGAATCTTCCAGGCTGGATGGCTGGACAGATGTGTTGGTCATCGGAGAAGATGAAACAGAAGGTACCTTCAAAACAGAAGGTGTACCTGGTAGATGGTCGTTTCTTGGAATGAAAGACTGACGGTAGGTTCGTCGGTGAAGAAGGGGTCGAACAACTAGTAAGTAAATGTGGACATGTTGTTGACGATGGCGGTACAAAGCACATATCATAGCACTCATCCGTGTGCGTGGATATGAATACGTCGGATCAAGGTGTCCATGATGGTTTGGGCGACGGAGGACCATGGGAATGCGACGGGGAAAGATTCTCGAGGGTATCTTCATCAAGATCGTCGTGAAGAGAATCCCAATAATTCTGTGAGCATTGGTAGTCGTCCGGAGGAGGAGAAACTTGACCAGAGGCTATGAGGGCTGCATTTTCTTCATCTTCAGCTTTCTGAGCTTCAACAATCTTTTCATAGGAAAGAGGAGTATTGTTCCTTAGATGAGAGGTAGATCTGACCATGATGGTGAATCTCTAAAATTAGGAGGAGGAGAATCTGGACTCCATGGAGCCAAGTTCTGGACCATAGAATCGAGATGTTCTTCTGGTATGAACTCGTGAGGACCTCGAATTACATGTGAGATATCTGGCTGGTTATTGATATCGTTGAGGAAACTGCAGACACCAGTAATTATCTGAGGGGTGAGATCACAAGAGTATGCCTGGGATTGCTGGGAGTAATGTTCAGCAATCAACCCGTGGGGAGAGTCGGAAAAGGGTTGGTGACATATGTAAATAGCATGCAGGCGCTTAGGAAATAGTTGACATATTTCATTCACCTGTGCAGTCCAGATTGAAAGAGGGGCAAACAGCTGTAAACAACCATGGAGAAGAGTTGTTTGTTGCCGGAGTTGATTCTGTAGTTGATGAGGAATGAAGGCTACAACTATTTTATAGAGACGCTGTCACGACGCCCTTGACGTAGGCTGACGTCATGACCGGCACAGCATACTATACACTGTACATACCCATATAGAGTATATACTACACTGTCAGCCTTCACGTACTCTCACAATCATCCCAAAATTTACAGAATTTTTTTTTTTCTATACCACAAATCAAATCCAATATATATAGATGATCATTCCACTCACATTTATTCCATTCATTCCACAAATTAAATTCTCACCTGATAAATATCTATGATCATCTCATTTCATCATCCCCAAGCATTATATAATATTACCACACAACCCATCTAGGTGCATTCATTCACACATCACATTTTCACTTCATCATCCAATATATTAAGCTATCTATGCCCACACATCCCATCTAGATAATAATACATATATATATAGTGTGTGATAAGTATACATATCAAAATAACATAAAGATAATCTATTTCCTCCAAGCATACATACACCTACCATACAAGTTCCTTTTCCCTTCGAGTCAATACCTGAAATATTGGAGGAAATAGGGTGAGCAAACAACAGCTCAGTGAATATAGTTCTTGAGATGACAATTATATACATTTAGAGAAATATGACATTTAAAATCATTTCAAACACTTATTACACACATGCATCATTCAACGAATAAATTATATATGTCAACAACATAAATTTTTTGATTTTCAATAATACAATGCACAATCTCCCTCCTCCGCAAGGCAAGAGAGCGGGTCTAACCCTTGTATGGTCGTACAAGGTAGACACAGTCTCTCATCACCCAAGTCACAGTCATTTCAAGGATCGCAACCCTTGTTAGGACAGACCTATTAAAAATGAGGACTCGCAAAACCTCATCCGGGTCTAATTCCTAACGAAATGACAATGAGGAATCGCAAAGCCTCATCATTACAAACTCCAATGCTAAAATCAGTTTGCATGATCCATAAAACTCAATGACTTATATATAATATCACATGCATACAATCAAACAGTTTATATGCATACAATGTCATACAAGAACCAAATCAAGGAAACTATACTCACAATACAACACGTTCCACTTAAACTCAATCATCGTCGCTTTCGAGTCCAGCTCCAAGTTAAATCCAACGAATTTAACCTGTCACAATCACTCCATAATTCAATTTCATGTCTTCATATTTATATTTCTCAACTCACTTCAAATCACGAATAATAAATCCATTTAGGACTCAAAAGCAGTTATCTCGTTTCTATAAACTCAAACCGGGGTTTCATTGGGTTCACATCACTGTGCACAGTACGATTCACATCACTGATTAATGTCACTATTCACTATACACTGTGCACTGTGCACTATACACTATTCACTATTTACTGTGACTATACACTATTCACTATTCATTGTGCACTATGCACTATTTACTATTACTGTGCACTATTCACTATTCATTGTGCACTATACACTATTCACTATTTACTGTGCGCTATTCATCACTATTTATTACTATTCATCCGAAAGATGTAAATTGTATTATAATTGTCAAACGGTCTCCAAAACGCATGAAATAGAATCTAACCACAGATTCGGAGTCCCGACAATCCAGAGAGTGTTTTTCTACCTTCCTAGCGGGTTTTCATTCACGTTGGGGTCAAAACCCCAATTTATTCAAACGTCGTAAAACGGCTCCCACAGTCAAAATTAGTCCGCTAGAAAGGTTACATCTAGCTTAGATAGTAATTTCACGAAGATATAGCATGAAAATCACTTACCGCGAAGCCGAATTTGACGAACATCACGCATTCCTCTTTTTCTTCTTCTCTTCTCTGCCCTTTCTTTCCTTTCTTTTGTTTTCTCTCTCTGTTTTCAGCAACTCATTTAATATATTTACTATTCCATAAACAGTAAATACTGTTCATTTTATTTTATTTCTTTTAATAGAAATACTGTTTACAGTGAATAGTACCCCAGTGAACAATATTTTATTTTATGTTATTTTTTTTTCTTTATTTTCTTCTTCTTCTAAATCCACATGTTAATTAATCAAGTTACATTAACTCTAATGTGTAACTTGTAAGCATCCATATAAGATGATCCCATATGTAGCATACGCACGTATATTTGGCTCCTACGTATAAAATACATGTATTATCCAGCGTATATTTAGCTATACGTATAAAATAGGTGTATTATATATCTCGATATACGTGTATTTTACCGTATGTATTTAATTAAAATTACAGGATGTTACACGCGAGACACACCAGATGTACCAGAATAAGTTTTCAGTCAACTCGGTACGAATGTGGATGATGAACAGATAGGGCCGTGTCTGGTTGAATGGATTACCCTAAGAAATCTGTTATGGGAAGTTCATGAGATGCCTGTGGGCATAATAGAACATATTGGATCGGGCCAACTCGTTAACTTCATGGGCCGTTGTGGGCTATGAAATTCTTGGAGGGAAAATGACACCAATAAGTGGAATGGACCCAGATGAATGAATTAATTGTATAGGCTTGGGCCTAGTAACAAGCTTCGGCTGTAACATGAGAGGTAAGTTAAAACATCCTGTTATAAGCGAGAGTTGGGCCTTGGACTTCTGAATAGGCCTGGACAAAAAGTCTGCTAGAACATTCTTGTTGCCTGGGATATGTTTAACAGTAAAGGTATACTGTGTAAACCATTCTTGTAGACGAAGAAGTTGAGTAGAAGGCACCAATTTATTCTTGAATTCCAGCATCTTTGGAAAGGATGAACTATCCATTTGGATTTCAAATTGTGTTGGTGTGAGGAAGAAGACAAACTTCTGAATACCATATTTAACTGCAAGTATCTCTTTGATGGAGATATGGTAATGGAGTTCTGCATCAGTAAACTTTCCGCTCTGATAACCGCAAATATTTTCATTTGTTCCCAATTTTTTGAGGAAAATAGCTCCCTAGTAGTGATCAGAGGCATCAGTCTAAAGAATCAGAGATCCTGTGGTTGGAAGAACCAGAGGGGGAGGATTCTGACAAGCTTTTTTCAGATAATCAACAACTTGAGTATGGATGTTTTGTTAAGGATGAGGGTCCTTCCTTAAGAGAGATGAAAGTAAAGTAGTATACTGACAGACACGTGGCAAAAACGAACGCAAATACACAACACCGAGAAATTGTTGTAGATGTTGTTTTGTGAGATGAGAATAAGGAAATTGCAGAAGTTCGACTGCAATGTGAGATTCTGGTTGGTAGACTCCATTGAAAAACTTCATGCCTAAGAAATCAATTTCAGAAGTATGAAGAATACTTTTCTTTTCTGAGAGCATGATACCAGAAGATTCAGTAATATCCAGAAACTGAGACAGTAGTTGGTGATGATCAGCTTCAATCTTGGAGAACAATAGTATATCATTAATATAAATCAAAGCTGTATGCAATAATAGAGCATAAATCTTTGTCATAGCTTTCTGGAACAGAGATGGAGCAACCTTAAGACCAAAAGGCATAACCATCCATCGGTAATATGCATTTGGAATGCAGAAGGCGATCTTCGGACAATATCAGGGTGAATACCAAGTTGCCAAAAACCTGCTTTGAGATCAAATTTGTTGTAAACAGTGGATCCTGCAAGCAGTGTGAGCTGGGACGATATCTTGGGAAGTGGGAACTTATCATCACGTAAGAAGGTGTTCAAGGGCTTATAGTTAATAACAAGCTTATTCTTACCGCGTCGCTGTTCAGCTCGTTTATTGACATAAAATGTTTGACATGCCCAATCAGATGTAGTAGGTTCAATCAAACCTTGGGAAAGCAAATCAGCACATTCTTTCCTGGCAAGTTCAAGTTCATCAGGAGGCATTCTTGGATGAATTGCTTTCGTGGGGTTGATATCTTTATTAAGCTTGAAAGGCAAATGAACGTAATACTCTTCATTCTTCCATAGAGGATGAGGATGGTGGAAATCTTGGTGAGAAGGAGAGAAAGATTTCTTGACTCTGTCCTGGATATTCGAAGCATCCTGTATAGTATACAATTTTGGAATAGTTGTATATGGAAGAAACTGTTGTTTTATGAAATACCCGTAGGTAGTATCTTAAGAGTAGTTCTGGAATAAATATCCATGCCGAATAAGATATCTTTGTCAGGAAGATCACAACCAATAATATGAGTCCAGATTATTAGGTCTGGAAAGAACTTCAACCCAATTTTCTTGACAGTAATCAGATGGGTTTGAAATACTTCATTATTGGCTGCCTTGAAGGATTCAGTATGAGACTTCCAACATTCTTTGGGAAGTATGTGAGGATTCATCATACTTTTAAATGTACATGTATCAAAATAAGCAATTACTTTGAGAGGATTGACAAATTTTGATTGAAGAACAGAAATTTGTGCATAAGGCATCATGTGAGATGGAGTTGTTAGAAAGGATGGTACGGAAACCATGCCTATATAGTGATCATCAGAACTGAAAGAGCTATCTGAAAAATAGTCTTGATAGGCAAACATTGTGGCTTCATCGAGAAATTCTTGTTCTGAGAAAATGGATTCAATATCCTGATCATCTTGAAGAGAATAAGAATGTTGAATCTGCTGGATCAGATGTTGACTCTTTTTCTTGTCAGGACATTCTTTCAAATATATTATCCAAATTATGATTCATTTAATTGAATAATGATGGGAATGGGTGGAAAATAGTATCCCAACATTCAAATTAGGTTAGAAAGTACAACAAAAAATATAGAAATGTCTATATATTAGAAAAAGAGTAGAAAAACCCCAAAAAATAAAAAATAAAAATAATTTGGCTAGATAGGGCCAAATCTAATACAATTGGTTCAGCCCTTTATGATCGAATTGAATGCTTCTATTCGGCCGAACAACACTGAATCGACACAATTGGTTCAGCCCTGTTCGGCCCAATTGACCGCAAGAAGTTTGTCGCAATGGCAATAGTCCACCTTGGAAGCTAGTGTTATTTCTTAACATCCTATGATCAACTCTTGAGTCTTAATTAACAATGTTTCTATCAATTTTTTCCCCTCTCTATGTGACTGAGATAAAAGCTTCGTTATCTTTACATTATTATTGAATCATATGTAAATATACGACAAAGGTATTAGGGTGCTATAATTTACATTGCAATATAGTGTGGGCCCCTTTTATCTATAAATTTTTATTCAATACTCATATATATTTTTCAAAAGAGCTTCTTTAGTGATTTAAAATAAGACTATGGTAGTGTTCGTTAACTTTACTTGCAAACTCTAATAACAAATAGAGGGAGATAAAAAAAAATTATAATTTTTTTTTATTTTTAATACTTCTAATTGAAATAGAGATATAATATCTACAATAATAAGTAAAAAAAAAAAGGTTTATTTTAGTATAGCTTAAACCTCTACTATGAATATAAATTAATTTTAAAGAAGTAGTGGTGAAGTAGTGTTAAGACCCTTGATTTGAAAATTATGATATATTAGAAAAATGGAACTGACTGTATATGTGTGTGTGTGTGTATGTATTTGAAATGAACTAAATATTATCTTAGGATTTGCTTAGGTTTTTTGATACGCGCATGCGAGCATTAAATATTTTATAATAAATCAACTTCAATGATAAGAATTAAGCTCAAAATCAATTCTATTTTTTTAATGTTTTTTTGTAAAGAATGAACTGTATTCTATGCAACCATATTCATCTTGTTGGCCAAAATAAAAATCATTCAATCTTGTTTTATACACTTCTTCTTTTTTCTTTTTTTGTTAAAAGATACGTTTCCATTCCATAACAATTTTTAATTTGGGAGTACATTTTGCCAACAAAGATGATGCATTTTGGGGTACAATACAAGCACAACATTAAACTCATCACTCAGAAAGAAAATGGGCAAAATTCAAAGATAAAGGCCAAACATTTTCAACAAATGGGTAAAACCGTCTCAACCAAAAACCCCCTTATTTGCACCAAGGGAAAGGAGAAATTTATCAAAATAGCATTATAAAAATAACACTCGATAAAAATAACATGTTTGTTGTAAAATTAGATTTGTGACATGTTTAGCCTTGTAAAAAGTCTAAAATACCTTTATTTAATTCAAAACTATCCATTTTTATTCCACAACGTCCTTCCACCTACTTGCTTTAATTTCTAAACGTTTATTTTAACATAATTTTGATTTACAATGGCTATAATCACTCTTCTTCACTTTAAGAACGAAAAATGATCTTGAAACTACAAAGTTTTTGCGAGTATTTTCATGGCATTCAAAAGTAATTCGAGTTCATCCACGTCGAAACGAAATGAAGGTTTGTGTCACGACTCACTATACGTGACGTCATGACCGGCATGGGAACCTCCGAGTATACCCTCCGTCGGTATACCCGACGTCCCGTCAGCCTAAAATACATATATGAATCCCCAAAAAGAAATAAAAGTACATCCTTAACAACCAACTAACATGATCATAATGAAATAAAATATTACTTCTCCAATTTACTAAATATAAAATTCTAAAGTCTTCAAAATGATACAAAATCCAACACATCCCAACTATGTGTTAAATATACAATTACTAGGCGTTATCATGTACATAGTTATCAAAATCCAAAACTAAATGTACAACACCTACATGAAATAAAAATAAGGGACGCTCCCCAGTCAAGCCTTCCCTTTTCCTTTTCTATCAGATCCTGAAAAAAGATGGTGAGGTGTGAGCTACAACCAGCTCAGTGAATGTTATTACAAGTGGCATATACGTGCATTTATAAAACATGGTAAGATCATAAATCATTGAAATATCATGATGACGAAATAAATTACATAATGCTAACATAATGGATCAAGTCAAACATAAGACAATGCATAACATTTGAAGTCATGCTCATGCAATCCTAACACCTCATGAGTACGGGGGTTCAAGGCTGGTGCGCTACACACAGTACCTGAACACACACTCAATACTCGTATCCTAATAGGATTTCTGGGGATGTGCAGCACGTAAGATTAGCCTAAACTAACCTACCCATACACAAGCCATAAAACCCTCTGCCAGGTACACAACTGGGATCGCTGCTAGACTTACTAGAATTCTCAAAAAGAGAAAATTTCAATTAGGAGCCTCAACCTAAATTGTCATCCCAATGAATTATGCTCAAATGTATTTCATGGAATATTAAAACATGCATACCATCATACATAAGCATTTAAAACATTTATATACTACAATGCCACATATAAATAATCCAAAAGTAAAAGAACACTCACCCTTGATTGGTTAAGTCTAGCCAATCTAATCACCAACACTCTCCAATTGACTAAACGGGTTCAAGATCAATCACAAGACCTGGAAATAACATGGTTCACACAACTGAAAATCAGTCATAAAGTGTGTCAAAACCCCATGTTCAAACCCAATCTAAAGTCAATTAGATTCTAAATTGATTACCCTCTTTTTTCCATATTGCCCAACTTAATCATTTAGACTCAATTAAACTGAGATTAACCTTAATTGAATGTAATAGGGTGATCCCATGATCCAACCACTAATATACATGACATTCAATTATAATTAGGGTAAATTAGACTATACATCAAGTCAATTTTATCAATTGACCAAGTCTTGGTCAAAATCCCCAATTAGGCCAATATAAAACATAAGATCAAAATGAACTAAGTCATATCAATTTAACATAGGTTCTAACATTTTAAACCCATGATTCTACTCCATTTGGGTCCAATTAAACAATCCCCAAGTCAATTTCATAAATTGACTTGCTTTGGGTGAAAAGTCTCAATTTGGGCAAAATCCCCAAATTACATGCAAAATTGCCAAAGTACATGAAAAATACCAAATACTTAGCCTAGATCAAAATTAGTCAACCTTAGGGTGTCCATTATGAGAACCCACTGAATTCAATCATCAAACAACCTTAATCATGTCCAATTAGACCTACATTGCATAATTTTCCAGATTTTATATCAAGAGCATCAAAAGCCCCAAATTTGAAAATTTTCATACATAGGCCATATTGTCAATTTTACACTAGGCCACCATGTTCAGCCATGAATTTTACTGATCTTGCAACATGAAATCATCCACAATGCCACCTAGAACAACATAGTTGACATGCATGACTTTTGGAAAAGCCTAAGGCCATGAACCAAACAATGACCATTTACACTAAACCATATGATTTCACCATTAAAATCTCAAGCTAAATACATGAATCAATCCCTAATACTGATCAGTCCATCATAGATGGCATGCAAAGCTTAAGTCAAAGTCTAGGTCAATGAACCAAGACTAGGTCATTTGTACTAAACCCTACCAATTTCTTGCTAGAAATTGAGGTTTTTGCCTTTAGAGGGTTCCCAACACACTCTAAACACACATATCAAACATGCAAAGCATTTGAACAACATTTGATTTCCACTACCCCTTCAAATCTGGGTTTCATACAATGCATGCATCAAAACAACACTAGCATGCATGAACCAAAGAGATTGAAGGAAGAACAATGAGGAAAAACATGTAAATCTTAGGGATTTTGAGCAAAATCCACCAACCCTAGGTTTCCTCTCCTTTTCTCCTTTTCTCCTCTTCTCTTCTTCAGCTCTTTTCTCTCTTCTCCAGTCCTTTCTCTCTTTTCTGGCTAAGAAATGAGCAAATGATCCTAAAATTACGTTTTGGTTGCTTAAATAGATAAGCTTGGGCCCACAACTAAAAGTTGCCCAAAAACTATCAAAAAAATAGTTTTCTGTTGCAATACTTGCACTTAGATAGTCTATTTCTTGCAAAATACCCACCAATTTAACATCTTAACCGTACAAAAGTTGCATGAGTCAGTTACCAACATTCTGGTAAACTTTCAATTCAATCCAACGGTGGGATTTTGAGATCTAACTGTTTGATCAAAACTGCGTAAGAAAATCTGAAAATCTGTGAAACAGTGTTTGGAGTCTTATAACTCATAGTAGGTAACTCCTATCAAGATCTTCACCGTTCATAATGAAGATCTATCAAGATGTTCACCGTTCATAATGAAGATCTATCATATAAGAATGAGCTGACAAAATTTCAGCTCAATCGGACCACATATCTATGAGATCAAACCATTAATATAATTTGTGACAAAAATCTCTTCCTCCATGGAGAGAGCTCCACTGGATCCAAAACACCGTTTTCGACATATTTTGACGTTGAACGGGTCTCCGATGGTACCGAAACTTCATGCGCACTCTTTATGACCTAAAATCATGCAAAGACACTCGAACTTACGTGCTTCGAGCATCAAAATATATATACACATACGTATACGAATACGTATACGTGTACTATACGGGTACACTATGGGTCAAAATGACTTCACCTAAAGGCACGGGTGCTACAGTTTGAATCCTTTTAATGTTAATTGTTTTTTCAAGTTTATTATTCTACTTGTTTTATAACACCCCATAATTTTAATTAAATACATACGTTGAATTACGCTTATATCGAGATATATAATACACGTATTTTATACGTAGGAGTCAAAAAATGCGTGTATAATTAGTAAATAAATAAAATTATAAAATGAAAATGATACATATGAGATCATCTAATATGAGTGCTTACAATTAAAAAAATGGAGTTGAATTAAATTGAGTAATTTATGGTGTTGGTTATTTAAATATGTGGATTGGAGTATGATTATTAAATGAATTATAGAAATGAGATGAGTTGAATTTAATGAAATTTGATTGGGTGAGTTGGTTAACTATTGAGCATGAGGTGCATTGGATCATTTAAATATCAACTTTCATTTTTAATCTCAACCTCTCACCAACGTCCAAAAACAAAAACAAACAAAAAAAAAAAACATAAAAAGAAGAAAAGAAGTCGTCGAGGACGAAATGAATAAAAAAGAGAGAGAGAAAGAAGAACCGAGAGAAAGGGAAGAACGGGCGGAGAGAAGAAGGAGAAGAAGAAAAAGGGAAAACGCGAGATTCGCGCGAAATCGGGACCTGCGGTAAGTGATTTTTACTCTATTTCTTCGTGAACTTGATATCTAAGTTAGATGTAACATTTCTCTCGGAGTAATTTTTGTTGTGGGAGCCGTTTTACGGCGTTTTCAAAAATTAAAGTTTTTACCCAACGTAAATAAAAACCCGCTAGGAAGGTTAGAAAACACTTCCTAGGCTGTAGGAACCTTAAATATATGGTTAGATTAAATTTATATGTTCATTTAGAATTTTTATAGCCGTTGAAAGTTTGTTGGAATTTAGAGTTTCGATTGGAGACCATTTGAATCATTTAAAACCCGATGAAACTCTAGTTTATGGCTATAGAATGGTAGAATGCACTGTTACGAGTCCATCGATGCTAAGTTCATGATTTTTGGAGACCATTTCACAATTTTAGTAAAAATTTACATGTTTTCAATGAATAGTGATGATGTGAATAATACTATGATCATATCTAGTGAATAAAATAGAATTAGAATCCAATGAAACTCCGGTTTGAGATCATAGAATCGTAGAGAATTGAATTCTGGACGTTTCGATACTAAGATTGTGATTTTTGGATATACTTTGATATTTTTAGTAGCTAAATATATGGTTTTTGTGAGTAAAATTCAATGTCGTGACCTTCGCGAACGTGTAAAACCTCAATAAAATATTTGTTGAAGGTAGTAGAATGATAGAATGAGTGATTTTACACGTGTCGATGTAGACAGAATAATTTTAGGAATGTTCTAAATTTTTAATAAAATTGATATATGTTCCAGTAGAAAAATAAATTGAGAATTAGTGAAAATATGAAATGGGAAATCTATTTTCACTGTTCTTTCTTGTGAAAATATCTAGATTGACCATAGAAACGAGATAGTAGTTTCTTCAACTGCTTATGAGTCCTAAATGGAGTTGGAATCTAAATTCACAGATATAATATTTTTCAGGTTGATCTTTAATATTAGTGATTTGACGTGAGTTGAGAAATTGAAGATGATGAATAAATGAAATTGAATTATGGAGTAATTATGACAGATTAAGTTCGTTGGCTTTATGGATTTAAATTGGAGCTGGACTCGAAAGTGACGGTGATAGTATGAAAGTCTTGTACTGTGAGTATATTTTCTTAATTTTGGTTCTTGTATGACATTTTAAATATATGAAATGTTTGAATGTAAATATGTTATGCATATAATGTTGCATTGTGTTTTAATTTACATTCATAAATGATTTCTTTTTAGCATTGGAGCATGTGAGACTTGCAAATGCAAGTTGATGTCATTTCGTTAGGAATTAGACCCGGATGAGTGTTATGCGTAACCTCATTGTCAGTAGGCCTGTCCTAACAAGGATTGAATATCCTTGAAATGACTGTGAATTCGGTAATGAGAGGCTGTGGCTACCTTGTAACGGTCATACAAGGGTTAGACCCGCTCTCTTGCTTTGAAGGAGGGAGATTGTGGATTTCGTGGGAAAAAAAAAAAGAATTCATTGTTTTCTTGAAAACCCATGAAATTATGTTGTTGACATGTATAATATATTTGTTGAATGATGCATGTGTTTAATACTTATTTGAAATGATTTTAAATGTCAAATTTCTCTAAATGTATATAATTGCCATATCAAGAAGTATATTCACTGAGCTGTTGGTTGCTCACTCTATTTCCTCCAATATTTCAGGTATTGAGTCGAAGGAAAAATGAAAAATCCGTGAGTGAAATCACGTGAGCCTTCGTCTGGTATGTATATGGATGCATTGGAGGATATGGGTTATATTTTTGTTATTTTGATATGTAGAATTATCACATACTATATATATAACATCACCTAGATGGGTTGTGGGGTAATGTTATACTATGCTTGTGATAATGAAATGAGATGATCAGATATATTGATCAAGTGAGAATTTGATGTGTGAATGAATGGAATGAATGGTGGAATGATTATTTATATATATCTCTTTGATTTGATTTGTGGTATATTAGGAAAAAATGTGAAATGTCCATTTTATGGGGAGATGCTGTCGAAATTTTTGGAAATTTTGGAAAGGATTGTGAGATTATGTGAAGGCTGACAGTGTATTGTATACTGTATATGGGTATATACAGTGTATAATACATTGTGCTGGTCATGACGTCAGCCTACGTCAGGGGCGTTGTGACATGTTTTCTGCAAAAATTACATAGCGACATCCAAAGCTAAACCCCTTAAACGCAACGATTAAACTTCAAAAGCACAATAATAGCTTTCGAGTTGCAGACGTTCGGCTGATATATTAGTTCTAGTAATATTGATATATCAGTCATATCTAGCTATATCTTTATTCCGCGACAAAAACATGATTGATGTATCGATTCTGATATTATCGATATATCAGTCATATCTAGTAGTAGAGATATGACAGATGTATCGGTTTAGACATTACCAATGTATCACTCATATCTTTATACAGTGACAGAAACACGATTGATGTATCAATTTTGATATTACCGATATATCAGTCACATCTAGTTATAGAGATATAACAAATGTATCGATTTAGTCATCATCAATGTATCGTTCGTATCTTTATACCGCAATAGAAACACGATCGATGTATCGATTTTGATATCACCGATATATCAGTCATATCTAGTTATAGAGATATGACAGATGTATCTGTTTTGACATCATCGATGTATCGTTCATATCTTTATACCGCGACAAAAACATAACCAATGTATAAGTTCTGATATTATCGATATATCTGTTATATCCAGTTATAGAGATATGACAGATGTATCGATTTTGACATCACTAATGTATCGGTCATATCTTTATTCTGCGACAAAAACATGACCGTATACCAGTCTTGTCTATTTATGCGTTACGATTGATAAATCGGTCATGATATTACCAATAGATAATAGTCACAAACGTATTAGTTATATTTAACGATAAAAAATAAAATTATATTGATTTTGATATCATCGATACATCAATCATAATTATATTGTGCAATAAAGAATCGATGATATATATATTATGTAATAGTGCTTTGACTGATTTATCAGCTCTGATATTAGTAATATATCTCTATTATGATTGGTTGAGATATAATTGATATATCAATTTCGATATGACCGAAACATCGCACGTTAGTTTTTTATAATAAAGATACAATTGTATATAATAGAAATATGACCAATGTATTCATCAACTAATGTTTGTAACAACGATCATCTTCATCCAGCATGGTGAAGAATGAGTAAAAAATAATGACCAAATCAATACATCGGTAATATCAAAATTGATACATCAATAAAAGTTAAAAATCATAGAGCTCGATATATGCATGACTGATGTATCAGTAATATTAGAACTGATACATCATTTATTAGTAGATGTCATTAGTTTGCCTTAAATAGGTAGGACCGATACATCGGTAATATCATAATCGATACATCAATAAAAGTTAAAAATCATAGAGCTCGATATATGCATGACTGATGTATCAGTAATATTAGAACTGATACATCAGTTATTCGTAGATGTCATTAGTTTGCCTCAAAGAGGTAGGACTGATACATCGGTAATATCACTGATAAATCAGTAAAATTGAAAAGTCATAGATCTCAATATATGTATGACTGATGTATTGGTAATATCAGAACTGATACATCAATTATTCGTAGATGTCATTAGCTTGCCTAGAATAATAGCAAGACTAATACATCGGTAATATCACGATGTATCGGTCATAGAGATACATTGGTATTGTATTAATGGATGAGATATATGAATACAATAACCAAACATCTATTGATATATAAACAAGTTTTAAAAAAATAATTGTTTACATTGTTGATTCAACTTCAATGATGTGTTGAAGTAGCACTCTTTTATTAACACAATCAACATCCGTCTTTGAAGTTATCTTGAGCCTTTTCTTTGCCCTTTTACTATCTTCTTTACACACATCTTCATTTTCAATCTCAACTTGTTTTTCTTTTGATGATTGAGATTGATCAACTGTATCTTCTTCTATTGAATCTGTTTCGTCAATATTTTTTTCCTCATTGAATTCAAGGATGTTTTTTTGCATTTAACTGTAAGTACATGTTTGACAATTTGTGAGAAAGCATACATCATGCATATATGTATTCATTTGAAAAATTATGATTGTAATACTAACCTCGTTCGTCTTTAAAAGTTTGCTTATTTTTTGAATGTTGAGATGAAAGACATTGACCATCTCATAATCAATGCGACATATGTTTTTGCAAGGATTAGAACGTATTGAAGGGCCCGTAACTAAGCTATTGAAACACAACATAACAAAAATTAAGAATTAAAAAAAGTTAGCTTTTCATGAAAGTTCTAGAAATTGCTTTTTTTATTTTTTTATTTTAAGGGTATTTAGAGGTGGGCTTTTATATTAATTTATATACAACCTCGACTATGAGTACCAGTGATACTTCAACATATGAATCAAAGACTCAAAACATACATGACTTTCAATTCCTATGCCAAAATATTCTACAATTACTACCCAACCAAATAAACAATGTATTAAACAAATCAAACAAAACAAGGATAAGAGTATGCAACATTATTAATTTCTTAAAGTAACCATAATCTCACTAATTACTAGAGGACTCAATCAAATGATTAAAAAAAACATATTGCGTTTGAAGCCAATATATCAATAACCAAATAAAGTCACCAATATGTCAGTAGCAACACAATTAAAAAAAAAAAAAGTATTAACAAAGATAGTAGTTTTTATCATAGCTATTGGAAGCAAACATTATGAAATTCATTTCCACTAATATGAACATAGCACATAACTCAAAAGCCTTCACCAACAAGTACAAAGCACATAAACTCTCAACAGAAGAATCAATCAAATGGAAAAAAAAATAATATTGGGTTTCAAGCCAATATATTAGTAGCAACATAGTTTTAAAAAAAATATAGAAGTAGATAAATTGATAAGAAGTTCATTATTCAACAGTCAAAATATAATTACATACATAACGGAAATTGTACAATTGTAGCTTAAGGAATTCGATACATCTATAGAATGGACAAAAAATATATCTAGAAGAAAAAACTTTAGTGCTTGATGCATTTAAGAAAAAATAAAAGATGTACTCATGAATTTAGAACATTTGAAAAAAAGAGAGTATATTGCGGCCATATCTTGTTGGTCACTGCTTGTATTTGCTTGTTAATTATACCACAAAACCAAATATATATGAATATTGCAAATGCAAGTTTCCATTATCTTGAAGTCAAATGCATAATCTATACATGCATAAACTTAGGGCTTGTGAGTGTTAATGTAATACTCAGATACATTATTTGCAACAAATTTTTGCTTAAATAATATAATCACTACTCATAATTTTTTTTTAAGTGAAGTTTGAGGGTTTCTTACTAGCAAAAAAGCTTTGGATAAATAATATCACTTCTCCCTTGCATGATTTTAAGCTTGAAATCAGATACAAGCTTAGAACAGAAATTTGTCAATTTCAGATACAATAGGACATACGTGAAGAATATGAGTTAAAAAGAGGAGAAAATCTTAAAGTAAATGCAATCCCTGTATACAAGTTTTGGCTCTTGATTTGCTGCAATAAGTTAGAGATTCACAAGACAAGACATGCTCTCCACTTCTTTTCAATTAAACAAAATCAAGAAGTGAGAAAAAAAATCATAGCGAAGAAAGATTAAGAAGGAAGATAGAAATTATCAAATTGCAAAGGAAATTGTTTAATTGTCAATAGGAAAGTCGATGAAGCTGCTTGCACTCTACAGTCCGGCTACACCTCGGCCTGTTCGATATTGTTAAATTTCATCTAATTGAGAAGATAATGAAGAAGAAGAAATGGAAAAAGATGACAACAATGTAAAGGCGAGGCGAGGATGTCGGCAATGGTAAGGGTGGAGAGAGATTAGATTGATGCTCTACAAAAACTAAAGAGAAAGGGGATTAAAATTTAATTCGCACAACTTCTTTGAAGTGTAATTAAGTGAAAAATGAAGGGATATTTTAGAGTTCAAACATGCTAAGGTATAATTTTAAAGAGAACATGCTATTATTGTAAAGTGATATTTTAAAAATGTTATTATGGTAAATTTTTCAAAAGTAACGGGAGAACTGCGTAGACTACTTAAACTACTCCAAAAACGAACTTGAAAAATCTATGCTCCGGATCTAAGATCTCAGCTAATACGCTCCATGTGAAGAAGAAAATACATCGAACAATATCGACGAAAAAAGCTCCTACCAGGGATATCCGGAAGAGACACTACCTATATCTTCGCCTCTCTCGCTGCCGCTCTTGGCGTAGATCTTCAAGTGCCGCTAAGGGTCTTAGAAAGCAGCGTAGACGAACTGCACCTTTTTCTCTCTTCTCCTCTCTTGCTCCGCTTTCGCCCCTATGGTTTTCCGCCGCTGTTCGCACCTTTCGCCGATGCCACTCTTTGTTGAAGTTCCTGTTAGCGTTCCTCGGCCACCCTATCACATTACCGTTCGCTTGCAATCATGAAATCTCATTTCAGATGCTAATTCAAACAAACTTTCCTTTTCTCTCTCGAATCGATACGACAAATCTTATTTAACGGACGCGAAATAGATCAAATTCGTCTTGTTTCTCCATATTTGATTCACATTCGTGCTATTATTATTGCATACGAAATCTAGAGTTTTTGGAACGAGTAGAAACAACGTTTGTTCGAAATCCAGAAATCCAGAAATCCAGAAAATTTCTACTTGGCAATTGACAGGTACTTGGAATTTTAAGATCTTCCTCCATTGAATCCACATTTTTCTTTCAGATCTTATCGATTACTTTGCATCTAGGTTTTGGACGATTCAAGTTGGCATTCGAGCGTGTTTGTTTTATTTTATTTTTATTGTATATATATATATATATATATAGGTTGATTAGGTTTGGTAATTGTCTCTTTCTAAACTAACAATTGTCTTCTTGCATTTAGAATACTGGTAGGTTTTCCATGTTTAATGAACTGTAAGGACGTTTTCACCTTTTCGTTTACTTTAGTGCTTATTGGCGTAAAAAACAGCTACGTCAAACTCGTCCTTTTTTTTTTTTTTTTTTTTCCTGAAAATTCAAACCAGTATATTTCCGTACACTTCTTGACGATTTTTGTGTGATAGTTTTGTCTTAATCTCGTTGTTTGGTATGGTGAAGGTTCTGGGCTTTGAGTTCAATCTGTATAAACTGGAGTTGTCAAGATGTTAGTGCTCAACTGCAATGGCATTCATTTCATCGGCCCCTTTGATCCGCTGTGCGAATGGCATCCATTAGGATAGCCATTATGGGCTTGACATCCATATTCTCTTCTTTTCCTTTTCTATATCATACCAGGTAAATTAGCTCTACTTTCTAGTACTATTTACTGTGAAAGAACTAAGAATCTTGTTTTATCAGCGCCCAAACTTGTATCAAGAAATTCTTATAATCCAGTATATTTTACTGTTGGGTGGTTGTTTTGATTGAGAAATGCGTTACATCTGTTACCTAATTGATTGGAAAAGAAACTATGATATGTTCATTTCTTATTATTGCAATTTGTAATCATATGGTCCAGTAAATCTAGTTTTGTAATCATGTGCTGTAATCGGCTTTTGTCTTAGAGAGGACTGTTTTGAATGTGATAATCAGGAAATGTTTTGACTTGTAAATAATCTGGAATTTGGCCGCTCTTGCATTCTCCGGGTCCTAGAATCCGTCTTTCTTCTTGTCCTGATATCATGGTTAACTGGCAGTACTAAAGATCCCTGTGTTTTGCAATAGTAAGCTTAAGGCAAAGCTGATTGAAATGAGTTGCTGTGGTTGCTTTGGTTTTATAAGAAAACCCACAAAATCAACAAAATCCGCTTGTGTTGCTGGCATTCACTTATCAGAGGAGCTTTTGTTCAAAGAGGAGTTAGACAATGAGGACATTGTCATGTACAGCAATGAAGCTCCCAATATTATGCACAGTGAATTGCAAAGCCATTCAAAGTCTTTTAATGAGATTTTCTTGATTCGAACTCAAAATGGAATGATATGCCGAGAAATTCCTGTTAAGGAAACTCACCTACTTATTCGCATTGAGGTTAGAAAAGATTTTGAACCTTCTTGCTTAGCTTAGTTCCTACTAGAACTTTATCTCACATGGCATATAACCATAATATGGTTTTATCTAGGGGTGAAAGCAACTCGATCGACCCGGTCCGACCAAACCCGACCATTTTAGGTCGGGTTGGGTCAGGTTTACACTATAGGTCGGGTTTGTCAGGTGACTTTTGTATACACCCGACCTAATCGGGTCGGGTTTCGGGTTTATATGATAACTAGTCGGGTTGACCCGACCCGACTTGATTATATATATATATATATATATATATATATAATATTATATTATATTATATATTATTATATATTCCTAACTTATATACATATACCAAGCATCTAGTTTTAACATATACACTAAAATCTACTTATTCTCCTAAATGTAGGGGTGAACACGGGTCAGGCCGGGACGGGTGAAAAAAATCTTCACCCGAACTCGACTCGACACCCACAAAAAATGAAGGCTACCCAACCGACCTAAAGTCGGGTCAGGTCGGGTTGGTCAGGTTTTGCCCAACCCAAAACCAAACACAAAATAAAATTTAAAAAAAAGAAAGAAAAAGAAAAGTCTCTTACAAGAAGAAACTAAAATTTTTAATTATCAGAAAGAGATAGAAAAGGAAAATTTAATGATTAAAATCTCTCATTATATTTATAGCCACTATTGTGACTTAGAGAGAGATACTCTTCTCTAGAAGAGCACCACTTTTCTCATCAACGCAATCCAAGGAGAAGAGACGATGGGTGTAAAGGATACCAAAATGTAACAAATTCCTACCAAAATACTATTTCTACCTGAATCTACCTATATACTACTAAATGTGCTTAAACTTTCTAATCTAACAATTTTTTTTTTTGTTATGGGTTTCCTCATTAAGGACCCCCAACACTCATGCTCTAAAATTAAAGCTCAAGTGCAAGTATTGCAACAATGCAATAGTTAAGTGAGTGAATAGTGGTGTAGGGAGCCCTTTTTATAGGAGGAGAGTTCAACCTCTCTCTCGTCAATATACACTAAAATCTACTTATTCTCCTAAATGTAGGGGTGAACAAGGGTCAGGCCGGGACGGGTGAAAAAACTCTTCACCCGAACTCGACCCGACACCAACAAAAAATTAAGGCTACCCAACCGACCTAAAGTCGGGTCAAGTCGGGTTGGTCAGGTTTTGCCCAACCCAAAACCAAACACAAAATAAAATTTAAAAAAAAGAAAGAAAAAGAAAAGTCTCTTACAAGAAGAAACTAAAATTTTTAATTATCAGAAAGAGATAGAAAAGGAAAATTTAATGATTAAAATCTCTCATTATATTTATAGCCACTATTGTGACTTAGAGAGAGATACTCTTCTCTAGAAGAGCACCACTTTTCTCATCAACGCAATCCAAGGAGAAGAGACGATGGGTGTAAAGGATACCAAAATGTAACAAATTCCTACCAAAATACTATTTCTACCTGAATCTACCTATATACTACTAAATGTGCTTAAACTTTCTAATCTAACAATTTTTTTTTTTGTTATGGGTTTCCTCATTAAGGACCCCCAACACTCATGCTCTAAAATTAAAGCTCAAGTGCAAGTATTGCAACAATGCAATAGTTAAGTGAGTGAATAGTGTGTAGGGAGCCCTTTTTATAGGAGGAGAGTTCAACCTCTCTCTCGTCAAACTATACTTAATATTGTAGTTATAGAGGAAGAGTAACTTCTTTCTCCTATTCATTCCATGTGGGACTTAAAAGAAAGAGTGTTTCCCAGTTCCCACTTTACCCAAGTTAAAAAAAACGTACCATTGTTAGTTAAAAAGTTTTACTATTATTTGTTGAATGTATTTTGAGAAATCTATATTAACATTTTAGTATCTACTCTATGCATAAATCATAACATATATTGCTGAATATGTTATTTATTTGTCTTGTTAGATAGACTATATTATTCAATTATTATATAAAGCCAAAATGACATCAATTAATTAGAGGGAATAAGAAGCTAAGGTACCAAAATGAACACAACTAAACTTGGAATAATGATTTCTTCAATTTAACTAACCATAATTGGTGCATTTAAGAGAATATTAAATTATTGTAACATAGTGGGGTCATACATCTAATTACAAGATCAAGATGTACAATATTCATAATTTTTCTAAGAAAATATATTTATATAATTTTTGGATAATAAAAAAATTCAGAAATTAAATTAGATTTCTAGGTAAAAGATAGTTCTACCAAAAATGATTTGCTAACTTTATCTTGAAGAATCTAAATTGATAATTTAGTATCCATTTTTATGCATAATCATAACATATATAGTTGAATATGTTATTTATTTGTTTTTTCGGGTAAACCATATTCTCCAATTTATACATATAAGACCAATTTGGTGTCAATTGAGCCAATATAAAATTGTCATAGGGGGAGGTGCATCTAATAATAAGATAGGTAGCATTTACCAATTAGAAATGTGCTTGTAAATTGTCCAATTCATTAAATTGACCAATTCGTAAAATTGATTTCTCCAATTCATGAAATTGAAATTTTGGTTATCGCCAAACTAGCTTGAAGCTTAATTATTTCATAATTTACAAGCAAGATATAAAATTATAAGATATATATGAGAGTTTTGTGTAAAAAAGATTACCCAAATTTTACAAGTTACATTACATGTAGACCAACTTTCATATCATTAGTTTAATTAACTAAAATGTCTATAAATGTTGTTGATGCATGTTACATAGTATTTTAATAGTTTACTTAAAAAAAATTAGTTTAGATTAAAAACTATATGGGTATTGGAAATTGCTAACTTCTAACCAAGTGTAGACTAAAAAGTAAAAAGGCCTTGAAAACATGCATATTAACTAGTACAAGGATATATCCTCTATAATTTGATTTAAGCCCCTACAATGTCTTCGAAAGAAAAAAAAAAACGTTTAACAAATCATGTATAACTCATTCTATTTAGTTGATTGATTTATTTTTCATATGTATGATGGTTATAATAAAGAAAAACATGTACTAATAATAACGAAGTATCTTCAAAGCATAAAACGTAATCTTTAGTTAATAAGTTTTAAACTTAATTTTTTAGCAACTCTTATAAGTATATTATTATGAATACATGTATTTTTCATAGTTATATATAAAAGTAACATGCAACAATTTTTCATAGTCATATGGTTGTATGTAAGATTTATTCAAATAGAAAAAAATTGGGTGGAGGGGATATGGTATAGCTTGGCAAAAGATAGAAGAAAGAAGTTTTCCTTTTTGTTTTTAGTCCCACATTGAAGAGGGTAAGAGGGTGCCCCCTTTTAAAATTCCTCCTTCAACATTTCTGACTCAACTTCTCTATTGTTCTTTTAGTCCCACATTGGGTAGAAAGAAGAGGGAAAAGTGGCGCTCCCTTTTAAAAAACCCTTCCTCTCAATCCTTTACACCAATCTTCTTCTTTTCTCCTTGGATTGCATTGATGAGAAAAGTGATGCTCTCCTTGAAAAGAGTATCTCTCTCTAAGTCACAATAGTGACTATAAATATAGTGAGATTTTTTAATCATTAATTTTCCTTTTCTATCTCTTTCTGATAATTAAAATTTTTAGTTTCTTCTTGTAAGAGACTTATCTTTTTTTATTATTATTTTTTTTTAAATTTTATTTTGTGTTTGGTTTTGGGTTGGCAAAACCCGACCGATCTGACTTTAGGTCGGTGGGGGTAGCCTTCATTTTTTGTGGGTGTCGGGTTCGGGTGAAGATTTTCACACGACCGTCGGGTCGGGCCATATTTTGGCCCAAACCTGACCCTTGTTCACCCCCTAGTTTTATCACTGAGCCCAGGAGCCTGAAATATTGGAGTTGGGTTTCCATGCCAATGGTCAATGTCTAAAGTAAATTTCTCATGTTGATCCACAAAAAAATTGTGCTTACTCTAGGAAGAGAAGGATAAAGGATTTAGTGAATTTTTACACAAAACACATGTTGCTTAGTTTTAAAGTTAGAAATATAATTTTACATTAAGAAATAAACACATTTGAATGCTCGTTATTAGAATAGAGAAACCAATAAAGATGGAAGAATGAACAATAATTATTTTCATGTGTGTTATAAGGGAACACGAATCATTGTGATAATAGTGAAAGGATATTGGGATGTGGACTTAGTTTTGGGCTTTGTTGAGATAGTTTCTTCCACCATCTTGTTCCACTTGGATTAATATAGGTGTAACTGGACCGTGAAAGCACGAGAAGTTTTCTTCTTGTCATCATGCTCCACATTTGGTGTTGGATATAGCTTGGTAGGTTTTATTTGTTTTTCAGCTTGTTAACTTGGGTTGGGTGTTTATTTTTGTTTCTTCAATTGTTACAACAATGTGCTCAAATTTTGGATCCAAAGACGGAGTCTTTTCTCCATAATCCTTGCATCTTCAAGCTACTCACCATTTCTTTTTAATTGATTTGAAATGGCTAGAACTCTCGAAAAATAATCAAAAATTTACTCAACTTCTTTCATGTGCAATGATTCAAACTCACCTCTTAGAGTTTGGAGACGTATCTTTTTCACTTTCTCTTTTCCTTTATAGGAGGTTTGCAACTTCTCCCATGTTGCCTTTGCATTTGTTGCACTAGAGATCTTTTCAAAGCCATCATCGATTCATCATCCAAGGCTTGGTAGATGAGAAAGAGAGCTTTCTTGTCTTTCTTTCTCGAATCTTTCAAGCTATCCTTCTGTGCCTGGGATAGCAATGCCTCATCTTGTGGCTCAGTGTAGCCTTTCTTTACGACCTACCAAACATCATGTGTTCCAAGGAGGGCCTTCTTTTTGATACTCTAGTTGTCGTAGTCGCTAGACTTGAGTGCTAGAACTTGAAAGGATGCCATACCAACGTTAGCCATGGCTCTGATACCACTTTGTTAGAAGAAGAAGAAAAATAAACATGAAAAAGAATTTATTTCTTAAATAATACAAGAACTTGTACAAGAAGAAGAAATACTCAAGATGCTAGACTTCTAGAACTCTTAGTTCTTCTTAAGAGAACTTGTTACTTTACTTGATACTTAAACCTCTCATATGAGGGGTATTTATACTAAATCAAATATAATTCACAAAAAAATCTTGGCCATACATGTGTAATGCACTGCATCTAACTTTGATCGCTTTCCACACCAATAATTTACCTAATTTTAAAAACTTCTAGATAATGGGCTTGGACTTGGTTTTGGGTCTTATCTTAGGCTTGGTCTTGGACTTGATCATGAATTTATTCTTGGACATGGGCATTAAAACAGGTTTATTTTCAACAAGCACCAAGAGCTTGGTATGACAAGATTGTTGAGTTTCTAGTCTACAATGGTTATATATTCAAACCTGTTCATAAAAGCTCAAAAGGGGAAAATAGCAGTCGTGCTTGTGTATGTAGATGATCTCATTGTCACTGGAGATAACTCAGAAGAGATCTAGCAAATAAGAGAAAACTTGGGAGTACGATTTCAGATGAAGGAGCTTGGAGAGTTGAAGCACTTTCTTGGTCTAGAAGTGCAAAGATCAAGAGTTGGGTTATTCTTGTGTCAACGCAAGTATGCAAATAATTTATTGCAGAAATTCGGAATGCTTGATTGCAAGCCTATTTCAACTCCAATGGAAGTTAAGGCAAAGTTGTGTTCAACAGAAGGTGAAGACTTAAAGGAAGCAACAATGTTCAGACAGTTAGTTGGCAGTTTGATTTATCTTACTTTAACACGATCGGATATTTCATATGCCGTTAGTGTTATAAGTAGGTTTATGCAAAAGCCAAAGAACCCTCATTTGGAAACTACTAGACGGATACTGAGATATATTAAAGGAGCTGCTCATGATGGAGTTTTCGACAAGAAAGAAAACACATGTGAATTGCAAGGATACTGTGATGCATATTATGCTGATAATCTCGATACTACGAGATCAACAACTGGGTATATATTCAATCTTGGCTCAGGAGCAATTTCTTGGTGCAACAAAAGACAACCAATAGTGTCCTTGGCAAGTACAAAGGCAGAATATAAAGCAACAACTATGGCAACACAAGAATGCACATGATTAGTACAGTTGATGAAAGATTTACAACAACCAATAGATTTTTAGTAAAATTATACTGTGATATTCTATCAGCAATACGTCTAGCTGAAAATCCTGTGTTTCATGCTAGAACGAAGCATGTTGAAGTTCATTATCATTATCTCAGGGAGAAGGTTCTGCGAGACCAAATTCAGATGGTGTCAATCAAAACAGATGATCAAGTTGCTGATATATTCACGAAAAGCTTAAGTTTCGTGAAATTCTCAAAGTATCGAGAATTACTTGGAATCATAAAGAAGACCGAAATTAGTGATGAGGGGGAGTGTTAAAAATATCATCACTAATTATTTTGTGGGATACCAACATAACTTGAATAATTTGGTGTAGTGATGGATAAGTCATTATCTTTAATTCTACATTATTAGCTAAATGTGTGGCTCAGTTTTAGTTTGAGTTGTGTGGTTGTAATTTGTTGTAAACTAGTATAAATAGGTGTGTTAAGCATTCATTTCTAATCATTCGAGTGAGAGTGAGAACTCAAGAGTAGAGAGTTCAAGTGAGAGCTAGAAGTGCACTAGCAAGTATTGTGAGAGTTGTAATAGTTTGTTGTATAAAAGCTAGTAGTAATTGAGTGATACATAGTGTGTTTTGTAATTGCCACTTCGATGGATCTTGTACATCAGAAATGATCACTATTTACTATTACTTTTATTGAGTGAATTATTTATTAATAAGGTGTGATATTTTTGTATCCTAAATTTTTCGTGTTGAAAATAAACTTGTTCTAGTGCCCATGTCCAAGAGTAAATCCATAATCAAGTCTAAGACCAAGCCCAAGATAAGGCCCAAAACCAAGTCCAAGCCCATTATCTAGAAGTTTCTAAAATTAGGTAAATTATTGGTGTGGAATGTGGTCAAAGTTAAGTGCAGTGTATGACCAAGATTTTTTTGTGAATTTTTAATTGTGTGGTGTGGATTGTATTTGATTTAGTATAAATATCCCCAATATGAGAGGTTTAAGTATCAAGTGAAGTAGCAAATTCTCTTAAGAAGAATGAAGAGTTGTAGAAGTCTAGTGTCAGCCCCTTAATTGCGGAGATCGGGAATTACTATGTCATTACCTAGTGTAGGGGGTAATGACATGCAGTTGAGCCTCTGTGTGCTCAAGGTGATGGTGTGGTGCAGCCAAAGTGGTCGGGTGGACACTTGTTGATGGTGATTCGGCAAATGCTCGGGCTAGTGTAAGGGCCAAAGAGTGAACTCGGACTTGGTGGCTTGTGTAACCAACATGTGGGCGAATGTGGAAGCTCATAGGGGTCTGAAATTCGGTGCAAACCTGATGTGCACGTGTGGAACAAGTGTAGCTGGACAAGGGTTGTGGCAGCTAGCTGGACAGTAGCACAAGTGGCACATGGGAGTCGACCCAAGTGTCAAGCGTGGGTGATGGAAACCTAGCAGGTGGTTATGAATTCGGTTTCATGGCAATTGACACATGGGAAATGAGGGGAGGTAGTTATAGGGCATGCATAACTACCTCAGTCCACGAATGGCCTTTGGTCAGTACCCATTTCTTGGAGATACATTACAGGAGACATGATAAGGTTTGCAAATGTTTTTCATGTGGCACCTATCCTTATTCTTTCTGCATTTATCTGTTTTAATGGCGTTGTTAACATTGAGCTGTTTCTAATTTATTCAGACTATTAATGACCCCTTGTCAATCCCCAAGGACATCAATCCGCAACTGAAGAACTTGCTGGAAGGAGATCTTTGCAAAGGCCTGACTTTTCCCCTTCACACTTTCTATATTTCTAATACTAAAGATTTGTATTCTTCTACATCTTTGCATATCATTTTCTCCTTTTTCAGTAATACTTTTCTTCCTCCCATTGTCATATCCTATAAACCTCTGTACTACAGATCCAGAACTTAGGTTGACCCTGAATGCCGTAACTGCACATCCCTGGGTCGTTGAAGAACTCGGGGCAATACCTCAGCATTTGTGTGGTATGCAAGCGTAAAAGGCTGTCAGAAGGAATTATGAGAGTATAGAAAACGCTTCGATGACCAATACTAGTAAAGGTGAGACTAAAATGTTTTAAATGGTAGGAAAAGCCTTAATTTTGACTAAAGGAACCTGCTAACCTTGATTGCAACAAGTGGGACATCTGCAGGGGAAAACCCAAAATGGATGATTGGCCGTGAATGGTCGAAATTGGTTTCCTGTTTAAATGATGATGACTGACAGATTTTGTTTCATGGTGAGTGATGGACATTTCCTAGTTTGTTAAATGGTTCTTTCTTTTCTGTACAATGGTTGGGTAAATATGAATGAGGTAAGCTCTGATTCAGAGATTGAAAGGGAAGGTATGTCTATTATCTCACTCTCACTTACTGAAATGTACTTCTGTTCATAGTCCAACGTTCAGTTCCTCACCCGGAAACTAAGTTCCCTTCCCTGCATATGATATTATGATGATGCCTTGAAATTGGCTGGTTGTTGGAGCCTTTTGTATTGTGATGTGATAAGCAGGTAGCATTTTGAATCTCTTGTGAAGTTTAAGTGAAGTCCTTTTGTCTGTGAATTCTAATGCTTTTAAGTTGTTTCTTACGCATTTTAGGTTCAAATTGTAGTCATGTGATTCATAGGATCTTTTTTCAGAAGTTAGGAAAAAGACATGTTAACCTTTCTCTTGCCATTGCTTTTACACTTATTTCTTTATTATATATTATTGCTTTTACCAAGCTAGTTAGGGTGTGCATGGGTCTGGCTGAGTTGGTTTTGAACTTACATTTCACCTGATCCTTTCTGGTGGCTAACTAACCTTATATCCAAACAATATTAGGTTCAACTAACCAATCATGTTGTTGGTTCGGGTCATTCGGATGTTGGGTTTGAGTTGAATAAATCATTAATTTAAAGTCAATAATTTTTTTTGACCTATCCAAATTGTGTAAGAGGAAAGACAAGAATACGAGTAAAAGGGAGAGGGAATGGCAATGCTTGTGCACCCCTTCACTTCTCATTGAAGTGGGAATAAGTGGTAGGGGGAAGCCACCACTTTAGTCCCGAAACCAATGTGAGGCTGAAGAGAGAATCAAAAAAATGTTTCTACTTCTCTAAATCTTGTTAAGGATTGATTGTATGAGAAGTTCAAAGATAAGAGAATGAATAAAAAAAATGAAAAAAGAAAAGAAAAGTTGAACTTCAAGAAAAACACATGAGAAACTGCATTAAATTACCCACATTTTACAAGTTTCTCATGTGTTTTTCTTTTTTATTTCTTGCTTTAGATGAATGGTGTTTAATATATAACTGGTCTTTGAAGTTGGAACTATTATTCTCTTAGAGCAGAAGAAAGGAAGCAAGCAAATCCATATATAGCCAACTTCATATAGTTGCGGATTTTTTTTTGTTAAGGATATTTAATTTGATCCTTCAGCATTATCAACAAGTAATGAGATTATAATTTCATTAATAATTATTAGATATATCTTGTTGTTGATGTTGATATCTTTACAACATTGTGTGTGACATCTCTTGAAGCAAATTATGATGTATGCTGTTGTCGCATATGCCTGATAGAAAGCAGAAATACGTTGGCCCCCTTACACAGCTCAAGCAGGAACGCTCCATTACTAACAGAGGCCTGTCCATTGCATGAACCCACATTCATTCTAGAGTAAATGTGCCTGCACTCATGTCATGCCAATGGTTTACATAAAAGAATGGTATTTTTTATGTCAAGATTATTATTATGTTAGTGTAATAATTTCATGTTCAATAAGCTTTTCTCAATTCCATAGATTGACAACAATGAATTTGCTTTCTTTACTTTGCTCTATCAATATAGTTAAGTCTTTTTTGTCAAAGGAAACGAGATACTCTATTAATACCCTAATAGCAGTAAAAGTACGCCATGGGAGTACTACAAATACTCACACCATCAAGAAAGATACATTCTACAGAAGTGTGCAAAATGGTGGACTAAGGGTTTGCGTGCACCTCGGTCAAGCCCTAGCCCAAACATCAATTGAATATCCTCGGAAGAACTTAGAGCTAGCTACCCATCAGCTTGTAAGAGTAGTTTAATAGGCTAACGTTTTCTTAGGAGCACGCTTTTAAAATATAGTCTTAATGCAAGAGCTTATATAGAGTAATTTAATAGGCTAACGTTTTTTACAACTCTTACATTTTCTTCTACTTTTTAATGCTCGAAGTGTATTTTCTAAATTTGTGCTCCTTACATGTAATTCTTTATGTGATTTATCCTATTTAATTTTGAATAAATGGATCAGTTTTATTTTTATTTTTTAATTCATTCAAAGATATTGGATTTTTGGCTAGCAAAGAAAAAGATATAACATTTGACAAAAAAAAAAAAAACTTGAAAAAATAGAATTAATATGTAGTACACCTTTAATTATATCTTTCCTAAGTATGGTTGGGGTTTAGGGTGATCTAAAGAAAGTCAGTGTCGTGCGCCTACTTAAAGTCGCCCCTACATATATATTTTAAATTATTTAGAAATAAAATAGACATAGACTTGTCACTTGAGCAGTAAGGGTTTTCTACTTCAACAACTTTTTAACAGGGTAATTCTCAATGAACATATAAAGAAAAAAAAAAAACTCAACTAGGGTGATGTTGAAACACATACAATCCTTGAATAATAACTTTAAAGGTACAATGTTTCATCAAAAGTGTATGTGTTGTCACATTACTTAAGTTTGTATTTTTTATTTTGGAAAATATTAATTTAATTATATAAAAAATATAATTATAATTATAATTATATTTTTAATGTTATTAAATTATTTATTATATGTATTAAGATGTATAAATTATATATCAAAAGGTATTGGTTATATTTGTAATTGTAATTTTTACAGTAAGGTTAACGTTTTACTTTTATTTTTATTATTTTGAGATGTTCACCCAGCATTACTTTTTAATAATAGTGGCATGGATAGGGACAGTGTGGGTTATATAATAGAGGGAGAGTGTTATAGAAGAAGGAAATGATTGGGAAACACAATGGCAATGGGGAGGTGGCAGGTGGCAGGTGGCAGGTGGGTGGGGCGGGACAAGATGAAGCGTCCGACAGCAGCTGCGGCCGAAATGAATGAGGCGCCGGTCGGGATAAGTGAGCATGCGAATCTTATAAAATAAAGACCAAAAGAAAGAAAAAGAGAAGAAGAGACGCAGATCTCATAAGCAACAGACGAGAAAGAAAGAAATTGGTAATGATGTTAAAGGTCGCCCGGCCCGTCCTCCCCTGGCCTTTTGAGTTTTGGCCAGTGGTGTAAACAGTAAACTGTAAAGCCCTCGTGTACCCAAAAGAGCAAAGCACAATCATTTCGTAAATGAGGTGGCACCGACTTCTCGCTGGAGCATTGCTACTGTGCGTCTTTTACGTGGCCGACCGCCTCAAAAGTCGAGACTCTCTCCTCAGTCCAACCCCCGATTTTGACCATTTTATCTCACCTTTTTATTTTTATTTTTTTATTTTTTCCTTTTTTATAATAATAATAATAATAATAATAATGATGATGTGTAATCCTTATACCAATGTTTAATCTTAAGTTGAAATTGACATATTAGATTATGAATAGTTATATTTCTTAATTATTCTATTTTATATTATTTTAAACTAGTTTGCTATGGCTTTTCCGAAAGTTTTTTCTCAGCAAATTAAAATGATTTTGCAGGCGTTTGGTAAGTGTGTTGTATATGGGCACCGCACCGCACAGCACAGGGGCACAACCTGAGGCTTTTTTGAGTGAGTCCAAAATCCAAACAACAAGGCCGGCAGGCACGCATATAGGGCCATTTTATATACCACTTAGTATAGACAGAGAGAATGAGAGGGTAGAGAGATATTTCTTGGCAGCTCTGTAATCGATGAATTTTTTTTAAAAATAAAATAAAATAAAATTTAAGGTATATATATATAAGTAATGAGTTTCTTAGTTAAGTAATTAATTATATTTGGAATATGAATATCCCTCTATTATTCTACATTCATGGAACCTATATAACCTCGATGTTGGGGTTGACGACTGTCATTTTGGCAGCATAACGTGGCCTTCTTTTTGACCCTGCAATTAATCTGCATGCTTTCTTTCACTCCCGTCTCCACTCTCTCTCCATTCATCTCCTCTCTCTTCCGTAGACACTGCTCCTGTTGAAACACGTGAAACCACTCTTAGTACTTTTGGATTTTCCTTAAATTCAAAAGGTCAAAAGATAAAATTTAAATATTTAATTAACAATATTCATACAAATATTTTTATTAAAGTGTACTCGTACATTTAGTTTCTTGGAGATGCACTCTAGTGATTTTTATTTGGTGAAATAAAAAGAGAAATGTTAAATCAACTCAACCCATTACTCAACTTTTAACACCTCTCTTATTATATATATATATATATATATATATTTTGAAGACTATGTAAGTTCAAGTACAAGGACCCTTTTATTTACTCAACTTTTTTTCATTTTTATTTTTATTTATAATTTTTTTATAGTTTAATTTTAGTTATATATATATATATATAACTGAAATTAATTTTATTAAATATACATATATTATGCGTCCTAATATATATATGCATGACGACATAGTTAGTTATATTTACTGTTAATTATAATTTTTGTTGTACGTATACATATGTACGAACTGTAGTTAGCCCAAGAGATGACATAATGAAAATGTTAAAATTAATTAATATGCAGATTTATCATTTTTTTCGTAATGGAATAACAACTGTATATAAAATATATTGACCTCAATTAGGTGATTTTCTAACTACATAGAATTAAGTATATAAATTTATTTTCTCCGCTCTACTTTGTCAGGTGTTAAAATGACAATTAAATTAAAATTAAGTAATTATATAGTTCTTAATTATTTTTATTTTATTAAGTCGTCCTCTACTTTTTTCAATTTTGTGGATCTCTACACAAAATGTGGTATATAATTAGTACTTCATCAAAGTTCTTCAAAAAGTAATTTCTTGTAGAAGAGACTATAATATAACAGTTAGTTACCATGTTATTGAAAAGATAGAGAGTTCCGATATATCCTTATCCAATAAATAAATAAATAAATAAATAAATATATATATATATATACTTAGATGTCATCATCTGAGTATGGTTTTTCTATTACCAAGAAAAAAAAGGTTTAATAATTTGTATTTATCCGATATGACACATAAAATAATATTTATTATTATATGTCAATAATAAAGCTGATAGTAACATCAACCTGTCTTTTCCATTTTTTTTTTTTTTTCTTAATTGTACTTTGTCCCATTTACTATGAAACCAGTAAAGCTGGAGTCTCCTACAGATTGGTAGCTAGCCTGGATAGTCCTGCAAGTTAAGGATGGAACACATGGAATATGGAATATGGTTCAGAAAGAGACAGTTCACACATCCATAAGCACAATGGATGTAGCAGATAGGACACCATAGAGATCATTTTAATAAATTATTTAGCATTGATCTAATTACTGGTAGTGGATATAAGAGGAAGCACTATCCTTGTTGCCCTGGATCAATAAAGCAGCCCCTCAACAGGTCCATATATATTAATTAGTTATATAGCTAGTTAGATAGATATTAAGTAAATTCAACAATGGAGTACAACATGAATGGACACAAGTTTAGGTGCCTTGAAAAAAAAATAAAAAACATATAAAGTTGTGCCCATGCACCTCTGCTTGTATAATTTGAAAGTTCAAAACCACCCAATTAGGCTTTATTATATATCGACTTTAGTGGGTCAGCAGGCAGCACTACTGCAGCTGAAATTCTCTAATAATATAGAATAATACATTGGGGAAGCAATAAGTATAGCAAAAGTGGGATTTAGCAGAGAGGAATCCCAAGTCTTCCAAGCGCTTCCAGACAAATTCGTTTCAGAAGAGAGAAAAGTAGGTAGGTATAGAGCATTTGCTTTGCTTTGCTTTACTTTACTTTACGACCCAAAGAAAAAGTGAAAAGATTTCAAAAACACTAAGCGGCTAAGGAAATTGCGTAGTTAGTAGTCCAACGCCACATCATACTCGTCGTCTCTTCTTTCTTCCTTTTCTTTCTTGAATGTTTTTAGTAGTACTGATGATCTCTCTACATGATCTTTATTTATATTAGCTAGGCTGCAAAACACCAATCTTCTTTCAAGAGTAGTACTAGCTACTACTTTTTTTTTTTTTCTTTTTTTTTAATAAATTTCAGCTAATAGATAGGCCCATATGAACCCCACCAAAAGTAGAAAAATAGATGTGTCGGTTGAAGTGGGAGTGGGTTTGTTGATGATGATCAGCTCTGAGTTTTTTAATTGTTTTATGTAAGCAAAAGCAAAATTAAAGTTGGGTTTGGTGTTGATGAAAGCAGAAGCGTGTGGGGCATGCAATTCATTTGATTAGGAGTTAAATAGATTCGATAGAGATCATCTAGCTGAGAGAGACACACACCGGCTACCTTCTGCTGCTGTCTTCTTCTTCTTCTTCTTCTTCTTCTGCAGCTAGCAGCTCTTCAGTGATATATATATATATATATATGGCCGTTCTCAACACTTTCTCTTACTTTTTTTGCAGTAAGCATATATGTGAAGAATGATGGATGATGAGGTATAAAGTTCCTTGTGGGTATGTGCCTGGCTCCCTGTATGCCATTTGCAGAGTCCATCTAGAGAGTTTGATGGCCTTGGTGGATGGCGTGCGAGGAGCCATGCATATTTCCATTTCTTAATCTTTTTCCCCCATATATCTATATGCATATTTGATATTCTCAAAACCTTGCAAATATATGTTGTACTGTGGCATGCATCACATAGTTCTTCTGTACACTTATGCTACAAATTTAACAAGGATTAGCATAGTTCAGAATAATATGGGAAAGTAGTTGTTGTATGCATGGGTAGGGTGATTTTATTACATGATCAAGTAACTATCCTGTCACTTTGACTATATCATGAAATGATAATGAAATTCTCATTCAGGTTCATAGAGAAAGTCCTGGCCGACATTAATATTTTTGTTACTACCAAACACTTGGATATATATGTAGTTGATAAAATCTCAAATCCATAAGCTTTTAACGTGATCTACGCTAAATAATAACCTATATATTACATCTGTTGGAATATCTTATGCATGTATATATTGTGAGTGCTATACGCGCGGCCATGATATTAAGATTAATTTTCCTGTGAAAGATCTCAATATTTATAAGAGATTTGTTTCATGAACTTGTTTGTATTTGATGTTTGCTAGCCATTAATGTATTTTTAATCTTACATTTTGAGCAATCTGTGTCTGCTAGCCAGTAATGTTTGATGGGATGGTTTTCAAGAAATTAAGGTGTTTTCCACTTATGTTTTATAAGTATGTTACTTTAGTTTATATATGAAAATGTGATGGAAAATCTAGGTCGTATCAGTCAAAAAGAGGTGTGCATGAGTGGAATCCGGTGTCACTATAAAGAATGATGTAGTATATATATTTATGTAAAAAAGTGATATATATATATATTTGTATGACTAACTATATATAATCTTTAAGGAACTTTCAACATTCTCCTGCAATTAAAATATACATATATTTATATATTTAAAATTGCACTTGTTCCAATTTAAGATTCTTTAAATGTAATTTTCTATTTGAATAAAAAATATTTATATCCCATTTATTATTTCATAAAATTATTTATCATTATGTATTAATATTGTAATAGATTAATAGATTCCAAAGATAGATTAAAATTACTTTAATACCCCACCCGGCCCGGCCAGTATCTCAATTCTCAGTCAATAGGTGGATAGTCTCGAAGTACGAGTCCTACTGTCTTACTTGGGGTGCGGTTTTCCTTTGTAGCAGAGTTATCATTATTCTTGAAATTATTGAAACATTAAAGTTCACTTTTTACTATAACAGAAAACAGATAATTAAATTAAACTTTTGAAGTAACATTAATATAAGATCTTTGGCAATAAAAAGCAAGATTCGCTATAATTTTCCATATATTATCGATTTATCTCTCTCACATATAGATAGATAGAGGTAATGATAAGCTAATTTTATTTTTTAACATGATTTCGAACCTTATATTGAGGTAACGATGTTGTTAGGTCAATTTTATTTTTTAATATAATCTTAAAACTCATTGATATTGATGTGACCTTGTTGTCAAGGCCAATTTTATTTTTTAACATAATTTTGAGACTCATATTAATGTGATATTATTTGCATTAATTATGAGAAATTATATTTTTAAAATAAATATAGTTATGTTATATATAGTGTTAAAAAATGTATTAAAATTTGAATCTTTGCATTTATATATAAAATTATTCATGATTTTATCATAACATAAAAATAAAATAAAATGTTTGTATATTTTTATTTTTATTATTATGATTAAAATAGGTAAAGTGATAAGAAATAAAGAAGAAAATAGGTAAAAGTTAAAAAGGTGCAGCAGGAAAAATATTAGACCTTAAAAACGTTTAAAATACAAGGACTTGAGTTAAAAAGTAGAAAGTAATTAGTATCATGTTAATTATGTATTTTTTAAAATTAAGATACATAAAAAGTTTTATTAAATCATATTTACAAAATATTTTTTTTTAAAGAAAAATAAAATATTTTAGAATTTATTTTTATGACCCTTTATGGGAACGTTAATTGGCCTGATGGCCTAATTTAGGAGTGAGCGAAACTTAAGGAGGGGTATGAGCACGTTAAAATTAATTTTAATAATATTAAAAATAATTTTTTAAAAAAGCAAGCTTATGAAAAGCATATATTTGCATGAGGCTACTGGAAAACTGACAATAATTGTAGAGGTTTATTTTAAAGGCTGGACATTGACTAATTGGAGCACGTGTATTTTTGACCCGTGTGAAAGACCTCTGGTGCAGGCTGCTGGACGTGCTTTTCTTTTATGTAGCGGAGAAAACGATAGAAATACGAGATGTAGACTTCCAAGTAAAGTTGATGTACGTGGACGTGGGGGTTTGAAAAGAAAGGGACTTGCGAATTTCTTGAATTATTGCATTTTGGACTCACTTGCCATGCACACGATTAATTCTTCTGTTCTGCCTCAAATTATAAAATTGTAAATATTTCGGTTTTGTCCAACTTTATTTTACTAAAAATATTATTTAGTTAAGTTGATAAGCTCTTACGTTAATCATTGAATCTTCAGTCCAAGTTAGATTTTTTTTTAAGGTCTATGTTGATAATTATCCCAACAAAAGAATTATTATGTTACCTTTTTTTGTGTTAGAATAGTTCAAATAGGTATTAATAAGAAAGATTAAAAAGCATATTTGATTTTTTGTATTAGAATAGTTCAAATAGGTATTAATAAGAAAGATTAAAAAGCATATTTGATGCGTGAAGCTTTCACCATTATAAGGAAAATTTTAACTATATGTGCAATGGTAATTCTAAGTTTGATCACAAAAAATATTTTCTTTATCCACATGTTTTATAAATTTTTCACATAACAAGTAGGTACAAAAAAATGTATTTTGTCGGCATATTTAGAGTAATTCTACACGAAATTATATGGACTTGTTATTTTTTAATTTAAACTAGCAGCCTTCGTCATGTTATACTGGTGTGACTTTTTATAAGGTATGAACTCTAATGAGGATTTGTTTAGAGTTACTGGAGCTTTCCTTTTGCGGGTTAAGAGTTTCAATAATTTTTATTTTTAGAGTACATTCTGCATCATTAACTAACAATTCAAAGAGCGAATAAAGATTTTATAGACAAGGTAAACCTACGTAAGCCTTGCACAGAAGTGAGCGAGAGTCACGAGGATAAAGGAAAACCTTCACAACTAAGGGTGTACCTCGCCGCCCTTCTAACAAGAACAATGAAAACTAATTTGTTAACCATACTTGTTCTATTAATTTGTTAACAAGGAGCTTGAGCCTTTTCCACTTGTTAGAAGGAATGGATGCCAATCAATTTAACAAGCACTAGTGAGCAATGGATCAAGTTCAATAATTACAGCCAGGCATGTTCTTTCATTGGGAGGAAATCAAATCTTTTTTTATTTTGCTATTATGTCTGACAAGACAGTACTCTCAAAAAATTTACGGAGCATTGAACTTTTTAATAATTTTTTTTGCTTTAGTCATTTCGGTTGTTAGTGTGGATGGATGATTATTGGTCTCAAATGTAATTTATCTGGAGAAAATAAAACTAAGGAAGATTTTTCCTCTAATCTTTATACCCATTGATTATTGGTAAAAATTTCTCTACTATATACCCTGTAATGTGATCCTTTATATAAAAATGTTTGTGGTAAAAATCAAAGAACAGGAATGGGCATTAGTAATTTCAGCCAACACTAATAGACATGAGGTAAAATAGTTTGTTGGTGTAAGATTTAACCAACACTAATAGACGATAGAGGTGAATCGTCGGAGTGCTGGAGAAATCGTCGGAGGTTGATTATTTGAAAAAGAAAAAATTGGAGAATACAGGCTATCGTAAAGAGCACCGGTGTAGTGTTGGTCAAAGACCCTCTGATGCCTAAGTTAGTTCAGAACTACGTAATATTGAATTAAGTCGAAAATGGTGTAGAGTTACTTAACTTCTCCTTAGGGATTGCGGTCTTTTTATAAAGAGGGCTTGAGGTCTTTAGCCTTATAGTAATGTCATTGTAGAATAAGGAGTCCAACTCGTGCTAGGAGAGCCTGTTTGATTGTTGGTAGGATCTGGTACGATTCTTATAGGATTAGGATTATTTATTAGTTTTATAGTCAAACTTGACCTTTTTAGAGTCGGATTAGGAGTGGATCCTGAATTTATCGCAGTGGATCACGCTATATCCTTATCTGATCGGACATTTCATCGTCATTTATCTCGAAGTCGGAAACCTCTACAGGTCGGTACACCAATCTGTAGTATCTCATTATGTCTGCCTGACTCCCAAGATAAGATTTGCAATCTGGTCTGTAAACAGTGGTCGGGGATCCATGATATGGTTGACCGACCAGATGGTCTCTAGTGTTGACCTGGCAGACATTAAGGTTGTCTGGTCGGTATTCACCAATACGGTATGTCGACCATGGGCTCGGGCTATATGCCTAATTGGGCAGATCGGTATCGATGTCCCAGATATGTCAGCATATCTACCTGATGCGTACTACGTCTTACTGGGTCAGAGTAATATGGCTGACGTGTCTGATGTTCGGTATATGGTCTAACATAGTTCAAATAGATATTATTAAGAAAGATTAAAATGCATATTTGATGCATGACGTGTCTGATGTTTGGTATATGGTCTAACATAGTTCAAATAGATATTAATAAGAAAGATTAAAAAGCGTATTTGATGCGTGAAGCTTTTCACCATTATAAGGACAAATTTAGTGATGTATGCAATGGTAATTCTAAGTTTAATCACCAAAAATATTCTCTTTATTCACATGTTTTATAAATTTTTCACATAACAAGAAGTACAAAAAAATGTATCATGTGGGCATATTTAGAATTATTGGACATGTTATTTTTTAATTTAAACTAGCGACCTTCATCATGTTATAATGGAGCCACTTTTTTTTTTTTTTTTTTGGCACAAGATTTTAATAATTTACCAAAAAGACATTGGCTGACTGGTTGAATAGAGGGACAAATAATTGAGAATTTAGGAGTTTGAGCTTCATTCACTTGTATCGTTTATCCACTTTTATTCCTTTTAAGGTATGAGTCCCAACAAAAATTTTTCTAGAGTTTCAGGGGATGCCCATTTTACGGGTCAGGAGCTTGTACTTTTTTGAAATTTAGCTCAAATACCTAGGTTTCAAAGAAAAAGAAAGAGATTTTAATCATTTTTATTTTTAGAGAACATTCTGCAACATTACCTTACGGGTGAATGAGCTAATAAAGATTGTATAGACAAGGTGAACCTACATGAGCCTTACATGGAAGTTAGCGAGAGAGTCGAAAGAGGATAAAGGAAAACCTTCACAACTAAGGGTATACCTCGCCACCCTTCTAACAAGAACAATGAAAACTAATAACCATACTTGTTCTATTAATTTGTTAACAAGGAACTTGAGCCTTTTCCACTTATTAGAAGGAATGGATGATGCCAATCAATTTAACAAGCACTAGTGAGCAATGGATCAAGGTCAATAATTACAGCCAGGCATGTTCTTTCATTGGTAGGAAACAAATAAAAAAAAAAAAAACTTCAAATTCTTAACAAATCTTTTTTTATTCTGCTATTATGTCTCTGACAAGACAGTACTCTCAAAAAATTTACGGAGCATTGAACTTTTTAATAATTTTTTTTGGTTTAGTCCTTTTGGTTGTTAGTGTGGATGGATGATTATTGGTCTCAAATGTAATTTATCTGGAGAAAATAAAACTAAGGAAGATTTTTCCTCTAATCTTTATCCCCATTGATTAATGATAACAATTTCTCTACTATATACCCTGTAATGTGATCCTTTATATAAAAATGTTTGTGGTAAAAATCAAAGAACAGGAATGGGCATTACTAATTTCAGCTTTTCTTAGTGACGTAAGACAGTTGTTGGAACCAGGGTGTAGCTAACATAGATGAATTTTTTCATGCGTTATTATTGTTATTATTTAAAAAAAATACTTTATAATGAAATAAAATAAAAAAATGAGATGTACTAATTATTTGAAAAAAATGAACATTTTCTTTTAATATTAACGGGCATCCATATTTATTTATATTTCAAGTCTCTCTGACATTGTGAATGAAATTAGTAGTGCAACTAAACTGTGAGTTATTTCATGAATCCACTTCTTTCATTTCCCGTATGAGTAATGATATTTAAATTATAAGTTTATACATTTTATAATTATCTTTTTTATGTTATTTTAAGTCTTACTCTACCTTTATTAACATTACGAGATATGAATAAGTCACTTTTTTTAATTAGTGTAGGAAGATGTCTTCATTGTGGGTAGAACTACCTTAAACTATCTTGGATACAGGGACGTAGCTATATTTTTAAAAAATTATTTTATAATATTCTTAACTTATACCCTTAATCCATAATTCAATGCCTAAATTGCCCAAATCAAAGTTCAAATCGCAGTTCTAAATCAACGCTCAAAACCTTCTACAATTCTTATCGCATTGTCGAGATTTTTCAAAAAAAAAATTTTAGCCACCAAAAGAAAAATTCTAACTACGCCCCTGACTGGAACTCATAGAAACCAAACCATTTCATAAAAGTCGATTAATATTTTCTTTTAATAATGCAAATCACCTTTAAATATTCAAGAATTAAGATAGTTCTATATGAAACAGTAAATTTAATACATTAAAAAGGTTGATATGGAATGGAAGAAAAGATTATTGGGTATATGTGAACCGAAATAATAATTATATAATTAATATTGACAAGTTCATTATATGGAATATAAGTTAGGAATGCACTGCATTGATATCAAGACCTTAATCTGAAAAAAAAAAATTCATGCGGGCCAAAAGCAATTAGTTTGAAAATAATATCAATACCAATTGAGGTCGAGACCTTGTCATGGTACAGTAATAGGAAAGAATGTGTTTTCATTTCATTTATTTGATAAGAGTATAAAAGATAAATTGATATACTTTTCTCAAAAAAGAAAAATGATGTACATGTGTTCTGACAAATATTGTTAGCTAAATGAGAATTTGGAGATGGGGGAGCTGGCCTTAGAGCTGGTTTGCTTGGAGGAGGCTATCTTCACATTCATGAGATCAATGATGAAACCTGGCTGTGTGATTTCAATGATCTCGTCATTGCTTTGCATCATTTTGACTACTCTTGACATCTTGGGTCTAAGGCTTGGGAGCTTTTGCACACAAAGTAGACCAACCTTTAAAAATTTCTCTGCTTCTTCAGGAAACAACCCATTCATTGCAGGGTCCATCAATTGCAGTAGCTTGCCTTCCTTGTACATCTCCCATGCCTGCACCCAAATCACATTTTTTAAGTTTCCATGCAGTGTTCTTTCCAAGAAAGTTGAAGAATTTAAGTAGTTTTGTCATGCTTCTGGTCATATTGTGCAAGGGTCCCTTGACACATGTCAGTGTCCTACAACTGATTAATATAAGGATTCCTTAGCTACCGAGAAGGCCATGGGCCTAACTCATCCTTAAAAACCGATTTAGAAGGAGAGAGTTTCCCAGAAGTTACACATTGCACATCAAAATTATACTCAGACAATGTAGGATTATGTTAACACTTTCCCTTGGTGTCAAGGCTAGAGCCACTAGTCACCCTCTTCATACACTCTAGAGATACAAACTCAATCAATTACTAATCTTTACTATACAATCCGCTCTAATACCATGATGAAGGCCATGGGCCAAAGTCATCCTTAAAAATGATCAGGAGAGGGTTTTATATGCTAGCCAAACATTCTTAACATCCTTTTATCATTCCTATAATGGAACAAAAAATGAGCCATTCCTACAAACAAAGGACTTTCAAAAACTCAATATCACCGGATTCTCAAGTATTGGCAATGCCAAAAACAATTAGTTAAAAGAATTACCTTCTCAACAAGGTAGTGTTCTCCAAGTTCTAATTCAAAGTCCACAATGCATCGCCCACTTAGAATTTCTAGAAGTAGTACTCCGAAACTGTAGACATCTGATTTTCGCGTCAAATGCCCGCTAATTGCATATTCTGGAGCTAAGTAGCCTCTATTACATTTGCAATTTAACAATGTTAGTAACATAACCACAGTATGCTGAATTGAATTGAAAAAGAAGAAGATGAAAGGAGTTGAGCTTACAATGTCCCTGCGACGCGAGTACTAATGTGAGTAACGCTGTCGGGAAATAGCTTCGAGAGGCCAAAATCAGAAACTTTTGGAGTGAAATTAGAGTCAATTAGTATGTTACTAGCTTTAATATCCCGATGTACAATATGGGGTTTGATCTCCTCATGAAGGTAGGCAAGACATCTAGCGACTCCAAGGCAGATGTCACGCCTCTCTTTCCAAATGAACTTACTCCTGTTCTGCTCTCCACCTGTGCCATTGGAAAAAAAATAAAAATAAAAAATGAAGCAATTTATACATTTGAATCATAATTTACTAATTAAGCAATCTTGATGTTAACTATTTCTCAGTTTTTTCTGTAAAAATGAAGTAGTTTTAATTAGTACAACATGATAAAATCTTGCCCACCTCTTGCAGGGTAGTTTCCCCCAATTCAAAGTTTGCTGATTTTTCTATATAAAGTTAAAGATCATCAATCTGTTAATGTGGATAAATGCAAGTAAGAAGATAAGAAAAATCAATCTTAGGTACCTGATAAGAACTGTGTGAGGCTATTGTTTTGCATGTAATCATAGACCAGAATTCTCTTTGATCCATCAACACATCCACCATGAAGTTTTACAAGATTTCCATGTTGAACATTTGATAAAGCTGTTATCTCAGCCATGAACTCTCTACCCCCTTGCCTTGATTCTACTGAAAGAACTTTCACTGCTACAACTTTTCCATCTTGTAATTGTCCCTTCAAAACCCAGCAAAATTTCATTAAAATGTGGGTAAATATAACAATATTAAAGAGTATGGTTTCATTAAAATGGGTATGATTTGCAAACCATTGAATAACATACCAGAAAATCATTAAAAACAAAAGAACAGGATTCAACATCCCAAGTAGACAAATAATTAATTCATTTAGTAGTTCAATTTTTTTTTCAAATTTAAGCCTGTAGATTTAAATTACCTTGTAAACGGTACCAAAGCCTCCTTCTCCAATCTTGTTTGATGCTCTGAAACCTTGGGTGGCATCCTTCAGCTCCTGATAGGAATAGAGATGAAAACAGGGGAGACTCTGCTTACCTGTTTAATTTTCACCAATTGATTTGCAACCCATTATTAAAAATCATTAAATTAACACACAAAAAATCAGAAAATTATAGAAACCGAGAATTTTCATTAGTGGGTCTTCATTAAAAAAGAAAAATACCCTCTTTTGTTTTTGTAATTTCCAATTCTGGTGGAGAGAAGCTCTTCTTGCGCCAAATAGTGAAGCACATCATTTCAGTGTGATTTTTGCCTGTGTTTGTTCCAAGCAGCAGAATTCAATATCTGTTATCTATGTGGAACAACATATATCTTTATCTGGTGCAACTCATCCCAAAGAATCTAACAAGTGATCAAAGAAGAACGCAGTAGGAATAAGGAATTAAATAAAGGTGGTGTTGCATTATAGTAGCAGTGAGGCTGCTGCTGGTTGAATATTTCCATTTTCTAAACCATCTGGCTTGAAAATTAATGAAGTTTGAACCCTTTCTTTCACACAAAACCAGGTTCTTTGAAATTCATGTATTTTGAACAACAATATCCAACATTAATTTCTTAAACCCAGAATCTAAATAAAGGTTATGTTAAACTCTACCCTCAAAACCCTCCCCTTTCATTCACAACAATGAAATATATATATATATATTATAAAACCTAAAGTAAGGGTAAAATCGTAATATCATAATACCCCCTCAAGTTGGAGCGTGAAGATCTCAAACGCCCAACTTGCAGAGTAGAAACTCAAATTTCGCTTTTCCCAACGCTTTTGTAAAGATATCGGCCAATTGAACACTAGTGGAAACATATGACGGACAAATCATCCCTTCAGTCACCGCATCTCGAACAAAATGACAGTCAACCTCTATATGCTTTGTTCTTTCGTGAAACACCGGATTTTGAGCAATGTACAACGCCGACTGACTATCACAAAACAACTTCATACCCTTCGGATGTCGCACACCCAAGTCGCTTAAAAGTTGATGAAGCCACTTCAACTCGCACACTGTTGCCACCATTGATCTATACTCAGCCTCCGCAGATGATCTAGACACTGTTTGTTGTTTCTTGGTCTTCCAAGACACAGGAGAACAACCAAGTAACACGAACCAACCTGTGTCTATCAAGACGTAGGTCACTATCAGCACGAAGCAAAATCCCTTCCCCGGACTCTTCTTCAAATATCGCATGACCCTGAGAGTTGTCTCCCAATGATCCTCACGAGGTTGTTGCATAAATTGGGACAAAATATGAACCGAATATGCAAGATCAGGTCTCGTCACAGACAAGTAAATTAATCTCCCTATAAGTCGCCTATACGGCGCCGGATCCCCAAGGAAATCGCCTTTAGCAAGGGCCAAATTGTGATTTTGTTCCATAGGAAATGCCGCAGGCTTTGCTCCCAATAAACCTGTTTCAGAAATTATCTCGAGTGTGTATTTTCTTTGGCAAAGAAAAATTCCTTCTGGATTACGGGCTACCTCTAGCCCTAAGAAATACTTCAAAACTCTCAAATCTTTCATGTGAAAGCACCTGCCAAGGTAATCTTTAAAAGTTGTCAATGCAACCTTATCATTCCCTGCAATAATCAAGTCATCAACATAAACTAACACGTTGATCTGAGTTCTTCCCCTGCACAACCCAAATAAAGAATAATCTGAATAGGATTGCACAAAACCATAATTCTTCAATGCTGTTGACAGTTTTGCAAACCAACATCGAGGAGCTTGTTTCAGACCATACAACGACTTTTTCAACCTGCAAACCATGTTAGGATTTGTATTTTTGAAACCTGGAGGAACCTTCATATAGACCTCCTCACTTAAGTCATCGTGAAGGAAAGCATTATGCACATCCATTTGATGTACCTCCCAATTTTTAACAGCAGCAATTGGAAGAAAAAAATGAACCGTCACCATTTTTGCCACAGGAGCAAATGTCTCGTTATAGTCAATTCCTTCCACCTGATGATTGTCATAGATCACAAGTCTTACTTTGAGTCGTTCTATGCTGCCATTGGACTTATACTTAATTTTATATATCCACTGGCTCCCTAGTGCTTTCTTGCAGGGTGGAAGAGTCTCCATTACCCAAGTCTCATTGTCTTCAAGGGCTCGTATTTCCTTACCCATCGCATCTCGCCATCCCGAGCCTTTCATCGCTTCTTTGAAATGTTTTGGCTCATGTCCCGCTGTCACAGCTGCAAGAGAATTTCTATGTCTCACAGAAAAACGTTCACAATTCACAAAATGTGTTAAAGGATAGGGCGTACCTGAGGAAGAGGAAGGAGCTGATGAATTCTCAGATAGACTTATTTTCCGTATAGTATGAGTAACAAAATCACGATACCGTGTTGAAGGAGTTTTGATTCGTTTTCCTCGCCCTAGCTCACCATCAACTTCCACACCTTGCTCCCCCACCGTATTCTCCAACCCCTCATCACGCACATCCTCATGTGCGGGCTGCTGCTCGGGCTGCACCAACTTCGAACTTGGGGGAGGCCCTCCCTGTGCTGTGGATTGTGCAGGGGGATAAATGATCTCGGTGTCCGGCGTCCTTGTGTGGCATGGCTGGCCGAGATGGGACAATATTATGGATCCACAATGGCTAGGCGTTCGCCCCGAGGGGGTGCGCCAGCACCTGGGTAGGGGGCACGCTGTGCAACCCAGGGTGTGACACGGAATCATCTTCAATATATTTTCCGACGGATGCCCCATTCGTTGATGCCATAACTCGAACGATGAATCACCATCCACTGTCAAGACCTTCACTTGAGGAACACCACGAAAAAAATAAAGTCCATCCAATCTTTCACCTGCTCCAATCACCTTCCTCGTTGGTTGGTCCTGTATAACACAAATATTATTAGTGAATTGTACAACACAATTTGATTCATCGATTAATTGAGTAACAGAAATTAAATTGCATGTCAATTGTGGGACATAAAGCACATTGTCGAGCTTCAATCATCATGGCAGCACGACACTCCCCTCTTGGTTTGCTTCTGCCGTGTTTTCATCAGGCAAACCCACCGGACAGTGTTGCACCTTTCTCACATTCTTCAAAATAAACAAGTCGCACGTCACATGGTTCGACGCTCCTGTATCGATAATCCAACTAAAATGATTGTTCTTACCATGTAGTCGATCTTTTGTTTTGTCGAAGTTCAAAAATGCAAGAAGTTGTTGCAAATGCGTTGCAGAAACACTTGCAAGAGCCGCAGCGTCGGTTGCACTCGACAGCCCCTGCGAGTTCCCTGCGTGCTGCCCAGATGAAGTTCCATCCCCGCCAGTTTTATGTGCGCGGACAGGCGGTGCTCCATGCCCTCTGCCACGGTCAGAACCTGCACGCCCACCTCCTCTTCCTGTCCGTCCTCCATGACGACCCAGTCCCACCATTCGGGGAACCCGTGTAATTGAAAGCAAGAGGATTCGGAGTGGCCTTCTATATTACAATGATTGCAAAACTTGTTAGTAGTATCCACAAAACGAGACTTACCACGCGTATCAGGCTGAATTGCGAATGCCATGATACTATCTCGTCCATCCTTGGATAACTCTCCGCCACGCAGTCATTCCGCTTGAATCACTTGTTGATATGCTCGATCAAGCGTCGGCAATGGCTCTTGTCCAAGCAGATTTGCTCGAATTGAAGCATATGCTCCATCGAGGCCGATAAGAAAGTGATGTAGATAGTCCTCTTCTCTCAGTTTTTCTACCTGCTTGACTATGCTACACGTGCAACCTCCACACTTACAAACCGACACTTTCACATATGTGATCAGTTCGTCCCGGATTTTTGACAAACGACCAAAATAAATTGTCACAGTCTCGGCTTTTCCTTGCTTGCACTCTCCCAAGGACGTTTTTAATTGACATATACGAGTACCGCTTACCACACAAAATCTGTTTTTGAGATTGTTCCACAGGAGTTGTGCATCATCATATTCTCCAAGGGTCAACCGAACGGACGGCTCAATGGTATTGGTCAGCCATGACACCAACATCGAATGCACAGCTATCCAATCCTCAAGTTTTTCCTCTGTTGTTGGCTTCGGAACCTTCCCGTCCACAAAGCCAAATTTTCTCTTTGCCTTAAGCGAGGTTCGAATTGCCCTCGCCCATTCATCGTAGTTCTCACCACGTAATTGAATCGGGGTAATGATGTTTGCCGGACCGTCACTCGATCCAAGATGATACGTCATATCCACCCTTTTGTCACCCTCTCCGCCAGCCATGATCTCACGCGAACTATTCACGCACACTGTTCAAAGCTGCACGCGCACTGTTCACGCGCACACTGTTCACGCGCACACTGCCCAACGCGCGCACTGCCCAACGCGCACACTGCCCAACGCTGCACCCGTACCAATGCTACATGCGCACCAACACTACACGCCGGTCGCCAGTCGCCGTTCACCATTCACCGTTCACCGACGCTCCGGATCCGGAGCAGAAAGTAGAGAAAAAAGCCTCAGAAACCGTCGCCACCGACGAAGAAGAAGATACCGAAGCGTAGATTGCTCCAATCATCAAGCTCGAGGAGATCGCCGTTACTAACAAAGAAGAAGATGAAGACGCTCTTCTCGATCTAAAAGCGAAGCCGAGAAGTGAAGATCAGAGATCTTCGTCGCCGGTTGGTTTTTCTCCGTCGCGGGGGAGATCAGAGATTCAGGAAAGAAGAGTCGAGATCCTAATTTGCAGGCAGAGGCAGAAGCTTAGTGAACGAGAAGGGCGTTCTGCTACTCCCATGGCGGCGGATCAAGGAAGATGGCTCTGATACCATGTTAAACTTTAACCTCAAAACCCTCCCCTTTCATTCACAACAATGAAATATATATGTATAAAAAACCTAAAGTAAGGGTAAAATCGTAATATCGTAATAGTTACACTAATATTATTGTTTCCATGCATGAGGTAATATGCTCTGACTAATTGGAAGATTCCTATAATATATATATATATATATTATATATTGAATGGATTGCATTAATGGAGTTCTGGGTCTCAAGAAATAGCACAGTGGAAACATGTCAACTTTGAATAGACGAAGTCAAGCTAAGATAAATGTGGGTCAGCTTACTCAGACAAGACAAAGCATAGTCTTTGCCCTTTTGGTGGCTCATCAAAATGACTTTTCCATATTATCTTTGTTCAATATTGGAGTCCTTGCTGACTATTGTATATATTATATATAAATCCCTCACCCCCAACTTCCCTAACAAAGAGAAAAAAATAAATAAATGAATTTGAATAATTGAATTCAAAACTATTATGCTCGGTCCACTTGTACAGTGCTCTTTTTCTCAAGAGATATAACTGTACCTTCTTCGGGTATAAGACTAGTCTTTGTTAAAGGCGAGAGCAGAATATTAAATTTTTTCCAACGAGGACGCTTCTAAGAATTAAATTCTAAAACTTTTATACAAGGACGGCCTTGAGACTGATCAACCTACTTCCACTGAGTCAACTATTCATTGGCATTTGCTACATTTTCATTTATTGTGGTTTTTTTTTCACATTTTTATTTTTCATCCCCAGTTCATTACATATAATAAGTTTGTTTGTACTAGTGATACTAAGAGAGCTTGGAAGATTTGGGTTATATTGTTCTATATAATTTGGACTAGTTGACCATTGGCTGTTGATCAATTCTAAATTGGAAACAGTGAGAGACTATGTTCTTGTTCTTGTAATATTCATGCATGCATATAGATAATGTCCTTGGCAGAAGTAATTAACATTTTTGTTTGTTTGTTTGTTTATTTAATTGTTATATAGAGACAAGGTTCATTTAAAAATTGTTGAACTTGATTAGGTCAATGATAGTCCAAAAAATTATGTTTCCGAATTGAAAAAGAAGCTAAGTTATAAAACCAAAAAAGAAAAAAAAAATTATAAAAAAATTTACAGCCGCCACCAAAAAATTTTTAGCATAAAAATATAAAAAGAAATGCTGAAAAAACTCTTATGGTGACGTTGAACGTGACTGATAATTGACAGTTTTACCATTATCAAAGAAGAAAAATAAAAGAGTGTTGTTTTATTGCAACTTGAAAGAATAAATGCGACAGTCTTGATTCAAAGGCCTATTATGAGTTTCTTATTATTGTGGAGCAATTGTAACGCATAACGTAACTTGGAATATTTTTAAACTAACTCGTCCCTATCTATCAAGATCAGAATCTTCTTGGGCAGCCGCCCACCACTGGCTTAAGTGTATTTGGGCTTTCTCTGTTTCTAGATGGGCCTCATGGATGATGATCCATCTGCTTTCTAGTCATTTTCACGAGTCTACAAGTGAATTGAAAAGTGTTATTTTAACTAGAAAATTTATAACTACATTTTTATGTTCAGTTTTTTTTTTTTTTGATAATACACTTTTATGTTTATTGGAAAATGTATATTCTACAAGTCTTAATGTATATAATAAACGATCCAATAAAATATGAAGTAGAGTTGCATTTTCTTTTCTTTTCTTTTTATAATTTAAATAACAGTTTTTAAGTAAATATAATGCAATGTATGTATGTTAGTGCAAAATTTGACCAATACCACATAGAGGAAACATGCTGAGCTGGAACTTGCTGGGATGGAAACTCGCCTACTTGGTACCTCGGACTTGAAAGGAGAAAAAAAAGAGAAAGTTAGTTATCGTGAGGAGCACCGGTGTGGTGTCGGCCAAAGACCTTCCGATGCCTAAGTCAAACTTTAGGTGAGTAGAATAAATTCAATGTTACTGAAGTTATTTATTCCCCCATCGTCATCGAGAAGTGTGGAGTATTTATTGTGGTAGGGGTCTTTGGTCAGATTTGGTAGGTAGTGGTGCGTCCTACCTTAACATACACATAGTATCTTTGATAAGCGCATATTTAGCCGTGATTTGTGCACGACTATGTGTTGTGTCCCTGATGTCACGAGGCGGATCCCTTGAGCCTCATCTTGCCTTTTATTCTCTTTAAGAGCTCGACATATCTAGCTCGTAGGTTTGTTTCACTTGTTGCTGGTCTAATCTCTCGATAGGTGCTATGTAGTTTGATCATGGCCGGTACCACCGACCAACACTTGCTTCATTTATAACATGCCCGGTCTCGTCTGTCGTCATGACATCTGCTTGGTACATATTTTCCAGCCATTGACTCCTGTCTTTGGATAACACGCGACCGTCTGATGAGCTGACAGGATTCCAGCTCAGTATCCTGATCATTATGGCTCAACAATATAGTTTATTTTAGGCCTTTGGATCTTAAATATATTTATATCTTGTTTTCATATAATTCTCAGAGAGAATTAAGATACATTATTTATCTCTTTTAGGAAAATGTATTATTGTTAGTGTAAAAAAGTGGTGAAGTTATTTAGAACCTATTTTGGACACACCCCCAACACTCAGTCTATTTTTCTTAATTATGATAGAAATATTTAATTTGTCTGCCCACTTCTCGCTCCACGTTGACATCTTTTAGTAAATCTATTATATAGTATGTCTTATTGAAAAATTATATAATATATATAGTTAGTCATGATTTAACTATTTAGTCAAAGGGATATACCTGATATTTTATAAATTATAATTGAAAATTTTAAAAGATAGGGGTGACATTCACAAGTCAAACATAGACTCTAATTTTTTCATGTGTATTTATAAATATAGTAGTTTTATAATTAATGAAATATATAAAAAGATAATCAATGTTCAGTTGGTTGAGTGATTTACGGTGCTCGTCTCAGAAAATGAAGTCACGAGTTCAACTTTTTGTTAAAGTTAGTTACTAAGGGCAGGGTCCAAAAAATTAGTCGAAATCAGATACCTTAATACCCTCGGTTATCAAAATAAAAAAATAAAAAATAAAAACTGATAAAAGATTAATATTACATGTATTCAAGTAGTTTTGCCTTGAGGACGTACCCATCCAAAAAAACATGAATTTACATTAAAGGGGCAGGCCACTTGGAACTTTCGTGGGAAAAAGGACTCACACACATCTATTGAGTTCAGCTATGAATTTTGATGTACTTGCTGAGGTCTTTCTAAGTATAATTTTGTCCTATCAAAACACGTGCAAAATGACATATGGAGCGTGACAAGTCCGAGTTTTTGAGTCTTGTTTTCTTTTTTCAAGCTCCTAGGAATTGTAATATTATAGCTCACTAGTCTCTAGCTAGTTTAGCTATTCGTTTTTGTTTTTTCTTCTCTATGGTATATGTTTCTTTACAAGGTCTGTCTGGGGACTTATTTTTGTCTTTCCTTAATATATAATTGTTTTTTTTTCTTTTGGAAAAAAAATAAATACATGTGCAATTTTATGAAAAATCCAAAATTCAAGTCGCCTTGTTCTCTTCGTTACTTTCATTAATGACATTATATATATATAGATTGCATGCATTTATATAATATTCATTTTTTTTTGTTTACTTGAATTTTAACATTTTCTTTTTTTCTTTGAAACGAGACTATTCTTCGGGACTCGAAAGTGTGGAGAGGTGTGAGCGTACCTCACACCTCCCAATCATAATTTTGGCAAGGGAGAGGCTCGAATTCGTGACTAATATTTATATAATATTCATTGTAGTTGATGATAGGTCTAAAATATGAGTATTTTGGACTTTTCAATGAGAAAACAATTCATCATAAAATCTTAAAGCAAATCTTTTTATTTTCATTTTTTTGCCTAAAAAATAGGTAATTTCGTTAAATTAATAACCCTATTATTTTTATCTCCACAATCTAAGAGCAAGGTTGTATCAATCCCATATCATAAGAAGATCAATGAGAAATGAAAACCAAATTCGTTCTCCTTAGGTACGTTGATTTGCAAGTAATGATTAACATGTGAAAAAAATATTTTTAACATAAACAAAAAGAAAGTTTATCATAGAAATACGGTTGAAAAGATTGTGTTAGATCATTTTGAAACTATTTTATTTTGGACTCATCACTTTAATGTCATTATAATACATTGAAAATTATGAAGTGATAGGGGAAAATAATTTCAAGAGGCATCTTTAGCTTTTAAGGCATATTTTTGGAAATGAAGTAACAACATAACACATGGGTTTTATACTCTCGACCTCAATGATATACACGGATCTCTACGAATTGTCATTTGATGAAAATCATGTACACTTGGAAAGAGATCTTTTATTTCTTTTTGATATCCACCACACAATATGGGTAAAAATTAAAAAAAAAACCCAAAATAAGTTATATTTTAGCCCTTAATTATAAAAAAAAGAACCAGTTCAACAAGAGTTCCATTCATAACTAATAGAATATATTTAAAACTCAAAAGCTAAAGTTGTATTTGATGATTATTGTGATTTGAAAACATTTTTGAAAAAACAAACAGGTAATTTTTCAATATTATAGATATGTACTACGCCAAATGAAGATTGGTTAAGGTAGGGTCACTAGCAAGCAACGAGTCAAAACTCAAAAGACATAACTCTACTGGTTATCTCACCTTCTTAGACTTTCAATATACAAATATATCACTGTCATGCATTATTAGTGGAGTCTTTTGCTACTAGCACTTAACACATTTTTGGATACCTATGATTACGGTGGCTGAACTTAGGATTGGTTGTGGGGAATTTTCATTTCTTCGAATGCCCATAATTACCCTTGATTGTCGCTAAATTTGCGAAGCTACTGTCCTGGGGCATTAGGGGCACGACTGTCAACATAAAAGAGTGTAAGATGTGAGTTCGCGAGTGGAAGACACGTGTACAGCAGAAGAGTTTGTTTCACTTTTTAATATACTATATATGTTGTGGTATGTATGTATAGCTACATTTTCAGAAGGAAGGTGCCAGAGAGACTTAGCTGTATTTTTATTTTCCAACAACAAACTCCTTGGATCATCCTAGAGCCATTTAGTACACAGATCTCTAGAATGATTTAAGAAGCATGGTATACTACTGTTCTTTTCATAATTATTAAATATATATTTTATATGTCTTAATAAGTAATAAATAGTTTAATAAATATAAAAATATAGAAATATGTATTACTGTATAGCTGTTTTTATATTTATTTAGAATAGTACCTTTTGTCTATTAGTGTTCAATAAGATGATGTAAGACTTAATTTTTTTTTTATGAAGTAATTTTACTGGGAAATCTCACATTTACACTTAGCCTTACTTATTTTAAAGATTAATACAGATTATATATAATCCAGAATCCAAGGTGTATAATTTACAAAAAGGAAAAGCTTAAGTTGTTGAACAACAGACTTATATACATACTACATGGCAGCCCTGCCCAGCCCAGCCCCAGATATGGTGATTCACGTTACTGAAAATGTATACCACTTGAAAAGGAAAAAGTTTTTCACTCGTCATGTATTATGATGTATAATTTTGAATATAATTTTTAGGTTATAAAATCTTTTTTTTTTTATGAAAGCCGGTCGACATGCTCAAGTAAATTGAGATTTATTTGCAATAATTTTTTATTATCTATCCCTTGAAAGAATATGTAAATTGATAAATTTAATAAGGTTGATGGGGATAAGGCAAATAAAAAATGGAGATAATTAATCAAATCATAAAGAAAAATAAAAACTTATGACGATTTAAACCCATTTTGATAACTTATTATGTAAACCAACCTGATGGGAAATACCATGGACGAATGAGCCGACTCCACATTTTCACAAGGTTTTTGACTTCGATTATCTTTATTAATTAAAATTATGACACTAATACAAAAATTTTAAGAGGTAATAACTCATATACCCAACTTTCAATAGTGATTTGTCCACGTGGACGTTGATGTAATTTTTTTTTTTTGCCATGTTGAAAGCATCTTCTTAAAAGACTCTTTTAGTACATTTTTTTTAAAAAAAAAAAGTAAAAAATTCTTATACCACAATCAATCCACGGTGTTTTCTCTCTGCTCGCCACTTAGAGCGAGTTCTAATATCCTTTGAGGGACTTCCGAAACCAACGGAACACAAATCTCATACTCCGACAAATTTTTTACATCCCAACCAAAAGTCTTAGTTCAAATGAACTAAAAACACTTGAAAAACGGGTTTGAGTCAACCGTGGCCAATCCATCTAGTTTTTTTTTTTTTCTGACCAACACTTGGAGCGAATCTCAATATCCTTCTAGGAACCCCTGAAATTGGTCGAACCTTGCTCCAATGTCCCAATAAATTTTTGACCCCCCAACTAGAAGTTTTAGTTAAAATAAACTAAATCGACTTAGAAAACATTTTCAAGGCAACTGCGGCCAAACCATCAGATTTTTTTCCCGACCAACACTTGGAGCGAGTCACAAGTATTTTCTAAGTCGATTTAGTTCATTTTAACTAAAACTTTCGGTTAGGAGGTGAAAAATTTACTGAGGAATGAGAGCGGGGTTTCGTCGGTTTCGGGAGTCCCTGGGAGGATATTGGAACTCGCTCGAAGTGTTGGTCGGGAAAAAAATTTGGTGGATTGGCTGCGGTTGCCTTAAAAGTGTTTTCTAAGTCGATTTAGTTCATTTGAACTAAAACTTTCGGTTGGAGGGTCAAAAATTTACCGAGGCATGGGATAGGGGTTTCGTCTGTTCCGGGAGTCCTTGGGAGGATATTGGAATTCTATCTAAGTGTTGGTCGGGAAAAATACTCAATGGATTGGCCGCGGTTGCCTTGAAGGTATTTTCTAAGTCGATTTAATTTATTTGAACTAAAACTTCCGGTTGGGGAGTAAAAAATTCACCGGGGCATGAAAGCGGGGTTCCATTGGTTTCGGGAGTTCCTGGGAGGATATTGAGACTCCTTCTAAGTGTTGGTCGAGAAAAATACCCTGTGGATTGGTCGCGGTTGCCTTGAAAGTGTTTTCTAGGTCAATTTAGTTAATTTTAACTAAAACTTTCGGTTGGGGGGCGAAAAATTTACTGGGGCATGGGATTTGTGTTCCGTTGGTTCCGGAGGTCCCTGGGAGGGTATTGGGACTCGTTCCAAGTGTTGGTTGGAAAAAAAAACCCGATGGATTGGTCGCGGTTGCTTTGAAAGTGTTTTATAAGTCGATTTAGTTCATTTTAACTAAAACTTCCGGTTATGAGGTCAAAAATTTACCGGGGCTCCACTGATTCTGGGGGGGGCGGTTCCTGGGAGGATATTGAGACTCGCTCCAAGTGTTGGTTCAAAAAAAAAAATCCGATGAATTGGTCGCGGCTGACTCAAACACATTTTTTAAGTATTTTTAGTTCATTTGAACTAAAACTTTCGATTGAAAAGTGAAAAATTCGTTAGGGCATGAGATTTGTGTTCCGTAAGTTTCGGAAGTCCCTATGAGGATATTGAGACTCGTTCCAAATGACGGGCAGGGAGAAAACACCGTGAATTGGTTGTGGTATAAGAATTTCTTGGTTTTTTTTTTTTTTAAAAAAAAGTGCTAAAGGCATATTTTAAGAAGACGATTTCAACGTGGCAAAAAAAAAAAATTACATTAGCGCCCACATGGACAAATTACTGTTGAAAATTAGGTATATAGGTCATTACTTTTAAAAACTTGATATTAGTATCATAATTTTAATTAATTAAGATAATCAAGTCAAAAACTTCATTTTCACAAGGTCGGCATATAGGTAAAGCACTTTTGTTTTATCAATTTTTATTTCTCTCTGCGCGCGTCACTTAACTTTTGTTTTGGGATAAAACATAAAGGAAAGTTATCATCGTTACAGAGAAGGCAAGAGTGTTTTTTGTTTTTTTGAATAAAGAAGGTAAGAGTTAGTTTGGTAAGAAAGAAAACAAACGATTTTCACGTACATAAATGCTATTGGGTAAAAATTACAATATAAACTACAAGACTCTTTATACATAACTACAAGACTATTACTTTTGAATTTTTATTGAATGATGTGTCACTATGTAACTTAATGAAATTTAAAACAATCCAAGGTAATAAGGCGGTGGAGTTTACATTGCAGCAGACACTTCATTCAATTTAACATTATTCTTTCACATATTATAATTTTCCTACTAACTCTATCAGAAAGAGATCCCAATGAAAATGAATTATACACATTTGAGTCTATGGATCAAAGTTCTTACAAAGAGAAAACCAAATATGAAAATCTAATTCCATAGTATCAAGTGGAACATAATTGATTGGGAGGTAGAGTCCATATATATATATGAAACTTTATCTTCTGGGTTGCAAGAGGGCATTTTTACCAAAGGTTTATGTAGTATCAATCCATCTGCATGTGGTTTTTGTTGAAGTATATACTCAAGGTTGGATGCAAGGCAAACAAAAGAATTTATGGTTGTCTTGCTTTCCTCAATTTCGAACATAATTCGTCTGGGGTTCACGCGGTTCTATGCCCAGACACTTAACTTTGATGGTGTCAGGGATTAGTGGGTTCCAAAAATGACGTGATAACTCACGACGGTACCCAATTTTGCAACAAGGTTTTGAGATTGTTTCTGGCAAAAAGAAAGAAAAAATGTAGTTACAAAGTCTAGTTGCCAAAAGGAGAGCACAACTGATTAAAGGCACCCCATAATGGATTTAAATCTCATCAATCAAAACCCTTTTTCAAACTGTTCAAGCTTCTTTTAAAGCATGTTTTTTGAATGTATATGATAACGCCTAGATAGATAAATCATACATGAATAACATGATGAAGTACCTCATGAGTTAATATATAAGAATCCAAATACCCTGAATCACTTGTATGGTTACAACTCTTCTATCGGGTTCTAGTTACCTCTTATTGATATGTCAGTGGAATAATAAATAAATAAATAAATATTATACTTTTCCACATACATTGAACCAAAACAAACTCGAATGGTACCCCTACAAAAGAACACATCTTTAATCATCTTGGGTTAAAGTTGCATCTATTAAGTACTCCTTGAAACTTGAGATTGGCTACCGCAAGACATAGAGGCATGGGTGTGGCCTTAACCAATAAACTTAAAGTTTTATGGGATTGGTAGAGTGTGGGTTTGCGAGAGTGTTGGGTTAAAAGCCAGTGAACAGACCCACTTCATAGGTAACGAATCATTCTCTTTTTCATATTACATCAATAAATAAATATATAAATATATAATTTTTTTTAAAAAAACAATGTTATTTTTTGGCAATAAAATCAAAGGAGCTTTTTGCAGCTTGGGAAATACGGAAATTATAAATAAACAAAAATAGAAAAAGCCGTTCACTTTAGCATAAACACTTGTCGCTGGTGCGCTACGCAATCGAATTGCGGCATTGCCGTTAATTCATCCACTGTTTTGACTTCTCTCTTCATCTTCTTGCGACAATTCTACCAAATTGTCCTGAAAATTCGCTAATTTCCGATCTCTTGTAAAATCTTCGTTTCTCTTCGAACAAATAGAGATCTAAAAACTGCATTTAGCTGCCAAAAACCATTTTGTTTCATGCAAGATTCAGTGTCTCATCTTCATTCTAAAACCCTAATTTCTAATCTCTGTTTTAACCTCTTCTTCTCTTCGTTTCTCATTCAATTCAATTCAAGAATCGATCAAAATCCTCTCTAATCTGCTCAAGACAGAGGGAACGATAGAACGAGGGAAATCCGCTTCGAAATTCTAGTTAGTCTTGCAGGTTTTCTAGTGATTGATTACCGATTAAGATTTCGATTTCGATTTCGTTTTAAAATAAAAAGAACCGTAGTTTAGGGGTTCTGATTTTAAAAAACCGCTGAAAAACCGAAAAATGGGGAATATTGGAAGCAGCGGAAGCGGAAATGGCAGTAGGCGGAGGAGTAGAAGCCAGAATCAGAACATCCCGCCTCCGCCGTTGCCGACGCAGCCTCCGCCACCGCCTGATGTCGCCGGAAACCGATTCGTTTTCACTCCGACGACGACTTTCCCAGCTCAATATCCGAATCCTAATCCTCCTCCTTATTATCCGTATTCAGGATACTATGCGCCTCCTCCGGCGACCGTGCCGGTGTCGTTGCAGGCGCCTTATGATCATCATCATCATCATCGTGGCGAAGTGCCGCCTCATGTGGATCCTGCACACGCGAATTGGATAATTGGAAGGTATCCCTGTGGCCCTGCTCCTCCGCCTCTCGCTCCCTATGTTGAACATCAGAAAGCGGTTACGATTCGGAATGATGTTAATCTTAAGAAGGAGACTTTGAGGATGGAGTCGGATGAGGAGAATCCAGGGCAATTTCTTGTTGCTTTCACCTTTGACGCTACAGTTGCTGGAAGGTAATTTTTTATTTTGATTTGACTAGTAGATTTCCTTGACAATGTATAATCTATATCTGGTTTTGTGAAGTCCATGATCTACGTAAATTTGTTTTTAAATGCTAGTGGTTGAGAGGTTTAAACGGTTGTTTATGTTCTGTTGCAGTTTAATAGTCTTCAAGTGAATATCATTTTTTGAGGTTTGACTGTGACATATTATGTTACTTTAAACTTCTAAATGTATAAGGTGATGAAGTGCACTGCATGCTGTTGTTAGCAAATGTACTGATGAGTGGTGTGGTTTTATTTTTGTTTTTTACTTCTTTCCTTCGGCAAGTTGACTTTGTGCTTGACTATTTTCACTGAATGTTTCCCAGCGATATAACTAATTAGATAATATTGGAAAGTCATTTTCATCTTTGTGACTCTGTTTCCCCTTATTAAGACATTTGATTCTTTCCAAGTTCAAGTTTATAATTGACTTTGATTTTTGCATGTTTCACTTTAGATGTTAATTGGTCCGTCCTTATGTTTGTGTGTTTCTTACGTTTATTTTGTTTATTTCTTTCTATTTTTTTGCTGATAATATTTGAATTTATGATGGTCATTTTGCACTCTAGAGATTGTTTAGTAGAAAATCTTTTGTGGGAATGACTAAATGTTATATGGTGGTGAAATGAATTACTATTCATGTGTTATATACCATTGAGAATGCTCTCTCATGATGGCAATGTATACTAGGCTATTGAGCATGGGCTAGCATTGTAGTCTGAAGGTTGTTAATGGTCTCCACTCATTAGGATGCTAAGGATTTCTAGCTAGGACATATGCACACTCAAAATGAATTCTCTTCATCAACGATCCCATTGTGATTAACCAGGCTGGTTACATTGGAATCTTGAGAAGAGATTAAAGCTGCCGAGTATTTAGAAGCAGACGGACAATTGATAGAGTTGAGTTGATTAATAACAAAAGATGAACTGAATCTTGGGTTAAAATCATCTTTATTTAGAATCCTTAAGGACATTGTCTTTTATGAATTTTTTTAATCAATTAGATTGTGCTGTCTTATCATCAGAATTTTTTCAGCAGTTGGATTGAGACAACAATTCATCAAAGCAGTGCAAGGGGAGCAAAGGTTTAGTGTAGTTCACTTTCCTTTTTCTCCCCTTTAAATGGTCCTACAATATTTGTTCTGGAGTTCCTTATCTCTTGAAGTTGATTTGGACATAAACTCTATTTTAGAGCACTTAAAACCGTGTTTCTTGTGTTCTAAACATTTTTCTTCTCAAAAGTCAAACCCCCAGATTTTCCTGCGTCATTAGCCTACTCCTTAATCCCGTCCATTTCGACACGAAGACAATTCTGGTTTCTTCTGTCTAGATTATTTGCAATAGGCTGCTTGGAGCTAAGAGAGATCCATTAGATCTGTCACGCCGTTTTTGAGGATTTCTGCTTTATTATTTTTGCATGTCTTCCTTTTTTTTAATGATTTGTTAATCTTAAGCCAAGGCTATATAACGATATAACTATAAAGTAAAATATTATGGATTAATTTAGTGATAGACATTTTATGTTGTAGTACTGAGCTTGTTCTCCATTATATTACTTGGAAATCAGTAGGATGCTCTGTGCTAATCTGAGTATATTATGCATGACAGGGTTTTAAAAAAATAATGCAATACCCTTTTTTATAAGTAAACGTAAAATGAACGTTTTTCATGTGCAATTCATCTTGGAGTTGAAATTGTCTTCTGTAGTACAACAACAACAACCCATACCCTAGGTGTCCTGGGTTGGCTAGTTATATGTTTCGCAGCTCATATCTGTCCAGAGCCATGTTTTTTGGCAAGTTTTCCCGTCTTGTCCCACATTCTCAATCCTGTGTATATTGTGGTCATCTTGTAGCTCTCTTACAACCTTCGACCTCCAGATTTATCTGATTAGTGCTACTGTGCTACTAGTTTCTTTTGCTGCACATTCTCAAACCGTCTTAATTGATGATTCATAGTTCATCATCTATTATAGCTACTAGGGCGGTTTCGCAAATATGTGCTTCTCTTATTATCATTACTTTGTTTTAAGTCTTTCTATTCATGCATCTCCTTCATTCTTATTGTGAGAAGCTCATTCTAAATAATTTTATAAACTAGATGTCTTACATTAAAATGATGCAGGAAATAGGAAAAATTTCAATGAGCTTATTCTTGAAACTGATTTACAATTGCATAGTTGAATGAAAAGAGCAACTCTAATCCCATGTTCAAATATGTTAATAAACTTACTCCTGAAACTGAAATCTTAAGAGTTTCCACAATAACAAAAATAGATTAAGGGTGTACCAGTGCACGAGGATTCTACTAGTGCATGGTCAAGAGAAGGGACTATGTACGCAGCCTTACATCTACATTGACAAAGTTGTTCTAGATTCGATCTTTTGACCTCTAGATTATAATGGAGCAAATGTAAGGTCTGCACCAAGCCTGCCCTTCCTTTCACAATGACAGAATTGAATGACTAAAAGCAAGCCTAATCCTGTGGTCAATAATTAATTCATAGTTGCACCTTTACTTGGTTAGTGTAGCTTCAGCAATGCAACAAGTGGGAAAAAGCTGATCTAGAAGAAGAAGTCACTATTTATAATGAAGATTAAAGAATATCTATTCTTTTGGATTGTCTAATGTGCAATATAAAGGCTTGCATGGAGTTCTGCTGATTGTTAAAATCCTAAACCATGTATTGCCAGACAGTGTCAACCAAATGTGAGCTTTTGGATGTGTTGAAAGAGCTTCTGAGACTGTTACATTCTTTTAGTTTTATAATTTACTTTCATATTTATTTGTTTTCATTGCAAGGTGGATTTAATTATTTGCTTAGATGAAACATATTCATCAAGGGTTAAGGACAAGATCTGGCACAACAATAAGGTTGCTCCATGTTGATCTTATTAAGGATATGGGTTCGAATGATCCAAAAACAATCTCTCCATGATAGGGGAGTACGGTTGCAAACACTGGCACTTCTCTTGACCCTACAATAGTAGGAACCTCGTGCACTAAATACACCCTTTTATGTGGGTAAAGGGCATGTGGCATTTCCTTGCGCCAAATGCTAAATTTCCGTTATTTGGATGAACCAGTAATGCGCTTTAACCTCCTATTTTGAGCGTGCCTCTTACCTCTATGACTATATATTTGGGATATTCTTCAAAGGGAAAAGCTCGTCAACTAGAGTGGATTTGTTTTTAATTGTTATGCAAGAATGATTCTATTTACTTAGAAATGGAGACCCCATGACTGTAATAGTCAAAACCCTAATTCGAATCAATGAATGCTACAGTTCACAATTCAATGCAAAGGAAAATAATTTGATTTCTTAACATGAACCCCAATGCTTATGAATCTTATTGTGAATCATAAAAGATCAGTAGAATCTTTTGATTCACAATTCAAATCTTACAAATCACGATTCAAGTCTAATGATTCAGTCGATTCTCACAAGCAGCGAAAAAGCATACATTGTATATCTTAGATTTCGGGTATCATGCTTTCTAAATGTACTATACCAATCTAAAGAACAGATAGTAATTAAATAAAACTTTAAGACATGATACTAAACCATTTGACCTTGCTATGAAATCTGAAATTAGTTTATCCCACTAAGCAAGCCTAGTGAAAGATGGTGTAAGAAATAAAGAAGTATCAAGCATCTACCCTTGTTTTAATATTTAAAAAAAATCAATTAGAATACAAATTCGATGGTACCCTTCAAAAAAATTATCCTTACAAAATATTAGTTCATTTTGAAACTTTAACTTTTAAAAAATTGAAAAAATTGCAAATTATATATGAAATTTCATAAATTATATAATTCGCAAGTATCCACATCCTTATGTTGTTATGTTTGAAGTGATTTTCATTTGACTTTTTTTTTAATCTAAATTTGCTTCTTCAGGATTATTTCAATATTATGGTATTTGGGGGAAATGCTTGCATATTATTAAGGTTAACTTTAAGTGCTTCTATAAGATGGGGGGAGGATATTGATGTGTATATTAATCTTAGCTTGTGCTTTTCTGTGCTTTTATTTATTCAAGGTATGTTTTCCTATTTAATTTGCATCCATCTCACGTAGTTTTACTTTGTCTGCTGGATTATTGCAGCATAACTATTATCTTCTTTGCCAAAGAAGAGGCAGACTGTAACCTTATACCCATGAACAAAAACCTTAAGCCAATTACAGTATCTTTCCAGCAAGGCCTTGGTCAAGCTTTCAAACAACCGTCAGGAACGGGAATTGATTTCTCAATGTTTGAGGAGAAAGAACTACTGGATGGGAGTGATACAGAAGTGTATCCCCTTACTGTGAAGGCAGAAGGATCCCCATCTGACCAAAATGAGTCAGAAGGGGAAAACCCAACACTTAGAACGACCAATTCTCAAATCACCAAGGCAGTGTTTGAGAAAAAGGAAAAGGGTGAATACCAAGTGAGAGTTGTTAAACAGATATTGTGGGTTAATGGGATGAGGTATGAACTACAGGAGATATATGGCATTGTAAATTCCGTTGACAATGACTTCGATGGGAACGATCCGGGCAAAGAATGTGTAATCTGCCTCTCAGAACCACGGGACACAACCGTCCTCCCATGTCGACACATGGTACATATTATCATCTTTCGTTTCTCTATTTCATAATTTCCTTCCAAGATGAAATAACACTCAAGTTGTTCATACTTTTGTGCAGTAATAGTTTTGACAGGAATAAGTAACGCGCCCTTCTAAAATTTTTCTTTGGATTTCCATGGCTGAAGCTTGAATCTTGACTTGTTTTGGCCATTGTAGTTTTGGTGGGGTTGATTGCCGAATATGACGACTCTACTTTCCCATAATATGTCGTCGAGCATAAACCCTAAACCCAACACCTAGAATGTTTTGATGTGCATAATATATGACTATATATGACTAAAATATAGGTTGGTTCTACTTGTCTCTTTTATGCAGTGTATGTGCAATGGATGTGCCAAGGTTCTGAGGTTCCAGACTAACAGATGCCCGATATGCCGCCAACCAGTTGAGAGACTCTTGGAGATCAAGGTCAGCAACAAGCTTGATGATTGAAGATAATGTGCTGCTGAGAGACCACAATGCTTGTAAAGTTGCTCCAAAATTTTAATCCATTTCCCAGCTTTCTAATAACCAATCAAAGTTTGAATATTGATGTGTCATTGTGCTAATGCTATGTATAGGGATTGCATTTGCACCAAACTGTAACCCATAAAATTATATGTATTTCACAGGCAAACACGAAGGTTTAAGTTGATCTTTTTTTTTTTTTTTTTTATCAATCTTCTCTTCCTAGGCGTTAAAATGCTGCATATTGAGTAATGTTTGTTCACAGTTTTTTTTTTTTTTTTAAAATAAAAAATAAAAAATCTTGATTTGTACAAAATAAGCCAGAAAACAAGTTTTTCAAGGGCTGAATCTACTTATGGTAATGCTATAGAGTTCGTATTTGTGAGGACAGATCGTACAAAAAAAGAAAAGTTTACATTACTTGATATTCAAAATGTGTAATTAAGGTAGTCAGAGGAGAATATATATACTTAAATTAAGAATAATTTAAGTAATCAGTAAAATTACTTAACTTCTCATTTGAATATGTATGCATTTCAAACAAATATTGATAGTACAATTTTTTTTACTATTTTTTTTATTGTTCTCTGTTTTTTGGTTCAATATTGAATATGTATATATATTATTCTTGACAAAAATGCTATTGCTCTTTTTTTTTAAAAAAAAAAAAAAACTTCTTTTTCATTCTTTGGTTATATGCACCAAAACTTTAATAACAATTGTCAAATTACATCTAAGCTTTTTCTAAACAATTAATTAAATATTTTAAAATCTTATTTAGCTTATTTATTTTAAAGAATTCTCTCTTCGATATTTGATAGTCACGTTCTTATTCTTTATTTTTCTCTTTCATTAGTTTAGGTCTTTCTTTTTATTTATTTTTAAGTGCTAACTCAAGTAAAAGGATGTTGGCACAGGGTGAGAAAAAGATGAGCCTCCTCAGTAGAACTAAGATGGCGAACACAATGACTTCGAATAAATAATTCGGATGCACACTATTAGAATTAGCCAATAATCTTTTATCATTAATTTAGATCTTTTAACTACCGTTTTTATTTCTTTTAATTTTAAATTTTTTTTTTTTTTGGAAGAACTTGACTTACTTTTAACTAATTATTGGCTATGCAACCTACTTATACTCAACAATTCTCGCGCATCTCGTGGGTTTAGCGTGTGACATTAGACTATGAGGCGGGATTTTTGGTGTCTTAGCAAGAGTTACTAAACTGAGAAGAGCCAGGGCGGAAGATATTGGTGAGATGAGATAGGCGGCTCTTGGGTCTGTGCCGCTGCAACTAGGTGAGTTTGGTAGGTGAGACCGTAGACGTGGACCAGCCCGCCCCCCTCCCAAACTCTTATAACTTTGGAACACAACCAAAACCTTCCACCACTGCATCCACCAACCAACCACACCCCATTTCACCAGCTCCCTGGTTGTTAGATCTTCTTCTCCTTCCTTTCTTTATCCTTTTTGAGAGAGCAAGCCAGCGAGAAAGAGAAAGAGGTCGAGGAAGATCCATAAAATGGCGTCTTCTCTCTCTTCCAAAGTATTCTTGAGCGGTTCTAGGACCGACGGTAGTGGTCTGAGTTTCGGATTCTTCCGGTCACCGGACCTCCGGAAGTTGTCCCCTTCAATCGTCTATGTCAAGCCTGGACGAATCGCTCCGAGGAAATTTGGTGAGAACTCGATCGAACTCAATTGACTTGTATGTATGGACTTGCTAAGATTGTTCTGACATGGTTTTGGTTAAATCTAGGTTTCTTTTGATTGATTTTGTTAATTTTATCTGAGGGTTTCGGTGTGCGATTGCTGGGTTTTTGGTTTTTTTTTTAAATGTTGTACTGATTATAGGTTGCTTTAGGAGTTGACTTGTGTTGATTTCTGATGTCTGAGTGTGACTTTTCATTGAAAGTTGTAAGTTTTGTTGTGGCTATTTATTGTTTGTTTTGATCTTGGGCAGTTTTCGTTGTTCTTCTTTGGAAGTCGAAAATTGGATTTTTTTCTTTCTTTCTTTATCCACCACCTGCTACTTGAATTTTTTGAGTTCATAACTGTCCATTGTGTTTCTTTTATCCATCTTTCTACGCGATATTTCAATTGCACCAATGTTCAATTGTTCATTTTATATCTCCACTTTAGAGTTTAGGCTAGTGCGCCACTCTGTGATTTTTGTTGGAAATTAAGACTTGATTGTGCTGGAATCATAACTAAACTACGTACGCATATGTTTGGATCTTGAGTGCCGTGAGAAGGAGAAAAAGAGTTTTGATTGAACAAAGTGAACCAGAAACCTGGATTTTCATTTTTTTAATTGCAATACCATCCGTCAGTTGTTTTATCACCTGCTTAGTAGCTCTGATTTTGGCACAATTCATTCCTTACTTTTTCTGTTTGAAGATATATTTGACTTTTCTCTTGTCCTGAAATGCTATATTTAGTTGTAAAGTAGAATTTTACTGATAAATATTAACTTAAGAGAGAGAATGTGGATGGTAACCTTGCCTATCATGTGTCAAACATTTGAACCAAGAGATCAGCCCCAGCGTGAGTGGTGAGGATTGAGCGAAAATACTTGCTTGGGTGGATATGGCAACTAGGAGGTCTTCTGTACTAAACATGTTCATTTGGTCACTTCCCCATTGATTGCATGCTTGCAAACACAAATGATATATAGATTGATGTGCCTAGAAATCAGACTTTTATTACCGTCTTTTAGGTTGTGTGGGGCGCTTTTCTGGATATGGATCCCCTCATTAAATGTTTGTAGCATTTACTAGAGTGTCACTTTTCAATGCCTTTATGGTCAGCCAGTGGGTGTCTAATGTCTTGCTTTAATAAGTCTTACTTTACCTGAGCTTTGTTATTTTATTCTACTTGTATTTGCATATGAAAGTAGAAAGTTTAACCCCTGCTTTTGCATGCTAATTACCAGAGGTTCAGGCAGCCGGAAGTAATTTTGGAAACTACTTCCGTGTTTCAACTTATGGCGAGTCTCATGGAGGGGGTGTTGGTTGTATCATTGATGGATGCCCACCTCGCATTCCCATCTCAGAAGCTGATATTCAAGCAGATCTTGACAGAAGGTACTGGACTTAAAAATCTAAAATTCTTCCAGTTGCTTTATCACTTTGTTTTTGCTTAAGATATTGTTTGTCAATCAAATACTCATTCCTGTTTTGTGGACTAAAGTTCTCCACTTCTTTTTGGATTATCAAGAGCCTTGTCAGAATGCAACAATTTACTGAATCTTGCATCATTAACACTATCACCTCTCATTAATTTTTTTAATATTCGTTACTCAAAGAAGTTGCATATCTAGTGGCTGTTATTCATGTTCAAGTTAATTCTTGTTCTCAGGAGACCGGGTCAGAGCCGAATAACTACTCCTAGAAAAGAGACTGACACATGCAAAATATATTCGGGAGTTGCTGATGGTTAGTTTTGGTTTGATTTTCTTTTGAACATGAACCTCATGTATGATGTCAACTTTTTAGCAAAAGTGTGGCATTTTGGCCAAGGATTGAACTTATGCAGGATACTTGCACTGCAGGTATTACGACAGGGACTCCAATTCACATTAGTGTGCCAAACACTGATCAGAGAGGGCATGTAAGTATCTAAGCATTGGAGCTTTTCTGAATTAACTAGAATATGGCAACTTGCAAACAGAACTAAGTTTGTGTTTATTAGAATGTGGTTCGACCTTTCATAATTTAATCATAAGTCATAAGACATCTGAACAACAAGGAATGTTTCTTATCAATCAAGACCCTTTAAGTCCATAAACATATGCACAAAGAAAGAGAAATTTAGCATTTGGGGCAGATTCCATCAAATCCATTGGAATAACTAGCTTCATTATCACTTCCATAAGCTACTCCTTTCCAACCAGGCAACCAGCATGTCTTTAGCTAAGGCTATGCATTTTATTTGCCTACTACAGTACTACTTCCAAGTCAACATTAGTATACTTCTTGTCTTTTCTCAATCTGGGATAATGTGCTCTTTCTTCTTGTTGATTTTATTTTTGGATTGAACATGCAGGAATCATCTTAAATGATTCCTTTATTTCTTTTCTTCTGGAGCTAATCAGAACTCAGAAGCTCTACCCCTTGGTTTAGGGTTAAGGAACATATTTATTCGTTGTTTTGTCTATGCTTATAGTATTCGTCCATCTTATTATGCTTTTTGGGTATGCTCATGCCATAAACATGTGATTTCACTTTGAGTATTGTCTTAGTGAAGCATTTCAAGTTTCTTTTAAGTTCAGTAGCTGAATTCTGCGCATCTTTCTTATTGGACTTTTCAGGATTATGAAGAAATGTCAATTTCTTATAGGCCCTCCCATGCAGATGCAACGTATGACTTCAAATATGGTGTTAGGTCTGTGCAGGTAATCTATTTTCTCAGCAATCATGCTGCTTGACTATATTTATGCCGCTGCACAACAGTGCTATACATGGAAGTTCAATCGGTGCGGTTTTTGCTTGGATCATTTGATTTAAGTTGAAACCCACCAACAATGACTCAATGTTGCAAACAAATAGTAAAATTTCAAAAATATAAGATTTTAGTTGAACTGGAGGATTTTGACTTGAATCAGGTGGTCCAAATTGGATTGTGAGATTCAATGCAGGGTCATTGGATCAATTATACTTAGGCCTGCATTATCATAACCATTTTCTTTTCTTTTTTCTTCTTTTTCTGGCTTTTACAATTTTCCAACTTAACATTTTTTCAAACATATTTAAAACCCATTGAGGAAGGGAGACTTGGCGCAATGGTAAGAGTTATTACCGTGTGACTATCACGGCTTTGAGTCATGAAAACAGCCTCTTGCAAGGCAAGGTACGGCTACATACATGTGATTCGACCCTTTTTTGGGACCTCGCATCAGTGGGAGCTTTGTGCACCGGACTGCCCTTTTATTACCTAATGAAATAGGTTTATCTACAATGTAAAAGTTGATAGAAGGGCTTCTCACTTTAATAATAACTCATTTTTCCCTCAAATCATTTTTTTTTGTTACATTTGTCAACAAATAAAAACTGCTATCCATTGCAAAAATTCAAAGCAAAGTAATTGTTGGTGATTTCTATCCATGCCTTAATTCTTTAATAGGTTTTTTATTTGGTTTATTTGTTTGAATTCGTGGGGGGATTGTTATGTTCATAGTTAGTTTGAGAAACTACTAGGAAATATGAGGGAGAAATAAAACAAAGATAATAAGATGTTTGAAATGGAAGAAGAATGGGTTTCGAGCTTGATATATGACTAAATATACTGTAAATGATTATCACATTATATCAGACTATTTTTAGTTTTTTATTTTTTATTTTTATTTTTTTTTGGGAAAATTGATTTCATTAAGCAAGGTTACTAAATGGAAATGTAGGGTGGTGGCAGATCTTCAGCTAGAGAAACAATTGGAAGAGTTGCAGCTGGAGCCATTGCAAAAACCATTCTGAAGAAATTTTCTGGAACTGAGGTGTGTTTACTATATGGCCTATAGATGAATGATTTACATCAACTGTTTATTTGTATTGCATCGAGTTGATAAAGTTCAAAGATATTTTCACATTTTGAGGATCTCATGTTTGAATACATACTAATTTTGTCATGTCAATATCTACACCATTTGCACTGTACTTGTTTATTTCAAAGATACTTTCACATTTTGAGGATATCGTGTTTGAATGCATACTATTTTCGTCATGTCAACATCTACACCTTTTTTCTTTGTAAAAAAAAACATCTACACCATTTGCGCTGTACTTGTTTATTAGTTAGTGAATGCATACTTTAGAAGTAATAGTAGGAGCAGTCACACTCACACTTAGAGATAAAATAAGACAGAGAGAGGGAGAGATAGAGAGAATCACTTGTGATATAGTAAAAGCTTTAGTAAGGTAAAGTAAAGTGGAACAAGTGGATTCATGTTGCCAACTTTTTGTAGTTAGGAAAATGCTTTATTACTTTTCTTCAGAAGGAGTTGTGTGAATGTGCTTAAAGTTCATTATTTTTGTGAGATTGATATATTATGCTTGGATCAATATGGTTATCATCACTTCATTTGGATCTGCATTCTTAGCTACCCAACCATAAGATTCTGCACTTATCCTTATGCATATGTTTGATTAATGTGCCTGGGGTTCCTTCTCTTGCTTTCAGGTTCTAGCATACGTTTCTCAAGCACACAATGTTGTTCTTCCAGAAGGGTTGATTGACCACCACAGTTTGACACTTAAGCAGGTGTGTTGGCAGTTACTGGTTTTTTGGTTTTCTAGAATGTATTTCCTTCAGTGCCTAGCGACTAGAAATGCAGGGCCATGGTAATTAGTGTATTAATGTAGGTCGCTTATCTCTCTGTGTCTCTTCGAGTCTCTTCTAATGGGTGATAAGACCAGTGGGAAGGGGTGGAAGCTTAAAACAATTCTATCTTTAATGCCCCAAGCAGTTGTTTATGATTTTACCAACGTCTGATCTATGTGGAGGGCCTCTTTGCTGCTACTTGTCCCTGCCAAGATAGCAATCTACCCGCACTAGAATCTCCAAAAAGAGGATTCTTTTATTTGTCCTATTGAAGGACAGGTGGCTTCATAGCAGGTGGCACTGCTTATGTAGATGTTATATCCACAGTCACAATTGATGGGTTCTTAATCACTTATTTGGTTCTTGTTGACCAATTTTGGTTTTGTTACATTAGTAGTTCTCCGGACTAATGGTAGGCATTGGCACCATGATAAAGTTGTTCCATTGTGATGTGGTGGTCGTGGATAAGAATCAGGAAACAGCTTCTTTGTGAAGTGAGGCTATTGGCCTGCTTTAGATTCTGAAATTGTGAGAACCTCAGTGCACTAGGTTTGTTGTTTAGTGGTCCTATTAACTGCTAACCTGAGGCATCTGTCAGCTTGGAACTATTCAGAAAATTGTCTGACAACCCGTCTCCTTTTATGTCTGGATTTATATGCTGATTTTGGCGCCCAAAAGCCTTATTTGTTAAAGGTTTGGTTTACTAATCTATAGTGACCTTGGACTTATTCATATCAAAAAATTCTGTTGTGTCTTGAACAAGGTTTATATGTTTTATTTTATTTTTTTATTTTTCAATCTTCCGTTTTGGTTAGCCTCCACATGTACTCACCATCTCCTTTGGTCTATCCTTGAACACTTATCAGAAACTCGATCAGTAACATCAGCAGGGAATCCCATAACTTGATCTGTAACATCATCAAGTAATCCATGTTTCTGCTGTGGTCAAACAAATTCATTGTCTATCGCTAGAATGGAGTATTCAACGTGTGGGCTTTAGTCTCTATTAGAACTTAGAAGCCTTATTTGCAATTTCAAGAGTCACAGACTGCTAAGCTTTGTTGGAGTCTTGGAGATTATTACAGGAACCTACCTGTGAAAGTTCCATGAACTGTGGTTATGAAGGTCCTGTTTTCCTCATTGGCAGCATCACTTGTGTGAGTTACCTGACATATTATCTTTAACTGTCACTAGATAGAGAGCAACATCGCTAGGTGCCCTGATCCGGAATATGCTGAAAAGATGATTGCTGCCATTGATGCTGTTCGTGTGAAAGGGGACTCTGTTGGTGGAGTTGTGACTTGTATTGCAAGGAACGTGCCACGTGTAAGAATCAACTGGCTGCTCTTGTTATCATTGATCATTTGTTGAGAGTTATGCGCTAACTACTCTCTACTTATTGCTATGTCAGGGACTTGGTTCGCCCGTCTTTGATAAGCTTGAAGCAGAACTAGCGAAAGCTGCCATGTCTTTGCCTGCAACGAAGGGTTTTGAATTTGGGAGTGGTTTTGCAGGTTAAGAAACTTAATACAAATACTAATTTGTTTCATTTAAATGTGACATACTTGGAAGAGAGAGATGGGGCTTTATCATAGAACCACCATTGATGGGATCTCATAATTGTTGTAACAGCTTTGACATTCAATTCTTGCAGGGACCTTTCTGACTGGTAGTGAACATAATGATGAATTCTATACAGACGAGCATGGAAAAATTAGAACAAGAACTAATCGATCTGGTGGAATACAGGTAAATTTCATTCTCTTCTTGTACTAACATCTAACCACCCCTTTATCCCAAAGAAACAAAAAATGCAGTATTTAACTTTCTGGCATTTGGTTTTCTTCTTCAATTGCTGATCTTTAGGGAGGGATATCCAATGGAGAAATCATAAACATGAGAATAGGTTTCAAGCCAACATCAACAATTGGAGTAAGTTTGAGCACAACCTGGATGTCTGTATTATATACACTTTCCAGAGCTAAATTTTATTATTCTAGCCTCTTTTTTTTTTTAATAATAAGATTATTTGGAATTTTGGCAGAAAAAACAAAATACAGTGACCAGAGACAAAAAAGAAATAGAACTGATAGCTCGTGGTCGCCATGATCCTTGTGTTGTTCCTCGAGGTATTTGCCTTCCTTATACATAGTTTGCCCCTTGTATATATTCAGGCTAAATTTTCCATGTTGTTTTGTTAGTCTTTGGATCACCATCTGGCTAATGGTTTTATACTTCAATTCGGTGATGCAGCCGTTCCAATGGTGGAAGCAATGGTAGCCTTGGTGCTTGTTGATCAATTGATGGCACAATTTGCACAATGCTACATGTTCCCCATTAATGCAGACCTACAAGAGCCCTTCCAGTTGCCCAAGCTAGAGACAAACGATCTGGCTGTTTAAAAATACCAGTAAAACACATTTCTTGCTGCATCTTTCTGATTGCCTCAGTCCATTTCATTCTTTGCTTCTGCAATTTCACCCCTTTTAAGTTAATTTTGTAGCAGATTTTTATTTTTTAAGTCCATCTGGGGTGACAAGATCTATAAGGCTCATGTGTTAAGTTGCTGTTGAGATGAAAGTTTTTCTGTTTGTTGTTTTTGCTGTAAGTGAAGCTGTCATATTTCGTGGTTGCAATGTATAATGGCAAGAATAAAGTTTCAAATTTCAATGCGTTTGTTCTGTTCGTTGTTGTTAAGGCAAATGTTTGTACAAATTGTTGCACTTGAAAACTACTACTAATGCTATGTTAAACCTTCCAAGGATGCTTATTCATCCTGCCACTGATGAGCAAAGAAACTGCTGTTGTCACACCGTTCAGGAGCTCCACACAGTCTTTACAACCATCACCATCACCTCTACTATCATTGCTCTCCGATGAAGTAGCTTCTGTTCCTCTCCTGCCCCATTCATCTTAAGGATCAAAAAGTCTCCAGCTGCCACTGTTTTTCAAATTCCTTATCATCCATCAAGGGTCCTAAATCATCGAAATGATCAGAACTTCCAGTATATATCTTTCTTTCCAGGCATACCCGGGTGATAAACAAAGGTTATACCAGGCCTTTTCACATAAGCAGAGAGGAATGAAGTGTCATGATGAACAATGTAAACATACAAGGGTCGAGAATGTTTAGGATAAGAGCTAAGGCGCCAATTGTTGGCATTGGAATTCTTCAAGTTCCCACCCCTACGCCAATGTAAATGAACCTCTTCCTCAAAGAGACATTCATGAACTTGGGCAAGTAGGAAATCATGGGTTTATATCTTACTGATTTTTGCTCCAAAATAGGCTCCAAGTGTTTCTTGTTGCTTTCACCTTTGACGCTACAATTGCTGGAAGGTAACTTTTTGTTTTTTGTTTTTGTGAAAGTCCATTATCTGTGTAAATGAGTTTTTAAATGCTAGAGGTTGAGAGGTTTTTATGATCTAGTTGGAGTTTAATATTCTTTTGATTTCTTCTAATATTTTTGAAGAATTTGTAAGATGATCAAGTGTACTGCTGGTAAGGTAGTGATCTCATCTCTTCCTGAGCTTTGCTCAAGACTCAAAAGGTTTTCATCATTATCGTTACCTCAGGTCGGCATGGTGATGGTTACTTATCTCGTCCCAAGCTCGAACCAATGCTTAAGCTTCTCGTTTCTCGTCAGTGATTGTCACGTTGGAAGGCCGAGGCAATGGTTTTTCCAAATTCTTATTCAAGTCATTTGGTTCAAGTCAAACTATGTCTTTGGCACTTTTAGTGCTTTAGGTTGACATTTGATATTTAACTCTTCTACTTAGGTTGGACCACAATACTTTTAGCTCAGTACTTTCACTTTATATTAATGTGGAGAAATATGGTCCAATCACTTCGTTAATTTTATTGAGAATATAATGTGTTTTAATAAATAAAAAAGTTTTGAAACTTATAATTTATTGTGTCTGGACACATGCTAGCTTAAAAAAAATAGTGTTAATACCACCGTAACGTATGTATGTAAAATATTTTATTTAATATAACATGTAAAACGAACTATGCTTTGCATTGCGGCATCTATAATATAAAATGAAAAACGCACTACTGACCTTATACGCTCGACATGTGGCAGCTGCACTCCAACACTATTTCTTTTTCCCACGCGATTCTTTCTTTGTTTCTCTTGATTCCGCCCTTTTTCCTTTCCTCTCAAAAAAAAAAAAAAAAATGAAAAAGAAAAAGAAAAAAAAGCTCGGCCTCTTTTATTTTATATTTTCTTTCTCTTGCAAATTTATCTAACTCATTCAAGTTTCCAATTTATATTTTTGAATTTAATGTTTTTAATACTTCACCTACAAAGTAATTAAACATTCTAAAAATTAACTGCGACTACTCTTTTGTTTCAATACAAATAATTTAATTTTTAAATAAAATAATTATATTATTTTAATACAAAGCTCTAGTAGTTTTGGTAAAATTATTATTTTAATTTCATTGTGTTTTAATAAAAATACTTTCCTTTTGTTTTTTTTTTTTTTTTAAAGAGTAAAAGGGTCGACTAAGAGACCTAAAAGAAGAGGAGTTTGATTGGGAGAAAGAAGAAAAGGAAATTAATTTACTTAGATTACATGGGCCAATAAAAGAGGAACAGTTTAAGAAGGAAAGATGTGAGAACCGTTGATCCGATTAGCTGGCATGCTTGACGTGGCATTAGAGTAAGAAATATAGTTATGTCTAATATGACTCTTAGAGCATCTTCAATGTAAATGTGAATTGTAAAAAATTAATTATCCCGTAGGATAAATGGATATTGTGTAAAAAAAAACATTTTTCACATTTAATGTCAAGCTTAGTTGGCAAAAAAAGAAAAATAAAAGTTGTCAACATGACCGTCTATTTTTAGATAGTCATTTATTATTGACTCATCAAATAATTATAATTTATATCATTAAAAAAAGAAAAAAAAATTAAAAAATTTAAAAAATATATATTTAACATTTCATCAAAATGTGTACAATTTATGAAAATATTATAGGCTACTTTTTAACTTGATTGTTTATGAAGTTTAATTTTATGTCATGTAAGAAGTAAATTTTTTGACATTGATGATATAACACTTTTTTTTAAAATACAATTCACTTTTATATTGAAGATGCACTTAATTCAATTTCACGTGGCAACTAAGTGAGTTTGGTAGGTAGATGATGTGGATAATCCTAACTTTGGAACACAACCCAAACCTTCATTTAGAACGCTCTTCAAGGCATACCAACGTAACATGGACCATAATGCCAAAAAAGCAAAAAGTTAATAAGGACCATTAACCTTCACAATTTACGGGTGTAATGGATCCTGATTTAAATTAACTCTTTAATCTAATCAGAACTAATTTAAGTTGGTTGGTCCTTCGGATTTGGATGACTGGGCCTTTTAATTATTTTTTTTAAGATAACTTGAACTTTAGAAGAAAAAAAAAATAAAAAATATATATAACAAGAAAAAAAAAAAACGAAGAAGAAGAAGATGAGTTGAGCCATTTCATACATAAAGTCAAAAAGATTAGAATTTGAATTTAAAACTTTGAGAGTTTTGTTAATTTCGTAATTTAGTGGCTTTAAGGGATAAAAAATTTAAGGGTTAATATTAGATTTAGTACAAGTTAAGTTGGGTTAAATTTAAACGATGTCAACCTATGACTTAACCCAAATCATTTAGGTTAGAATTTTTGAACTCAATTCAATTCAAATACTTAAATTAATCCAAGCCAACTTATTAGATTGTGTTTAATTTGGTTAAATTGGTCGAGTTGGCTTATCCTCTTACTTTTCATATTGAGCGAGCACCCACATCTAACTTTCACAATGAACACTGCATCTTAAGCCTAATTAAATCTTAATTGTACATCGTGATACTCCTGCTTTTTCTTGTTAATGTTAATTCCCTTTTCACCAAAAAAAAAGTCTTAGTCACATCCATCCAGTGACACATACACTGATAATTTCTTTTAACTTGTACGAGAGGAACAAGTAACAACATAGAGAGCGTCCTTAGATATATATGAATATCTACATGCATCATCTTGGCTGTTTGTGATTATTTGTCGGTGAAGCATAATCAGGAAATAAAAAAAAAAAAAAAAAAAAAAAGTAAGAAAAAAAATTTAAAACCATACATAATCAAGTTATTAGAGTTCGTACTCATAATTTAATAAAACATAAGATCAAATCTCATTTCATAGGGTGGACAGCTCGTACTTAATGAAGACAAAAGTAAAAAAAAAATACTGATGATAAGGTACAATCTTCAATACTTTTTTCAATAATGTATTAATGTAAAAAAGAAAAGAAAAGAAACAAAGTCTCGTGAACATGAGTTGGGAATCAGAGTAAAAAGAGTTGCCGTGCCCAAGAAAAAATTTGTACCCAACATTACCACAAAAGCAAAAAGACAAAAACTGAAAAGGACTGTTGCTATCGTGGAAACAGCGACTGCGTAGGGAGATAAGAGCACTGTCTTTTTGGTTTCAATAAATCCAAACAACCCCCGCTCCTTCTGGCCATCTCTCAGGTTGCTAAATGTGCTACACCTTTCTCGGCATATATCGTCGCAGCTTCTTCCACTGAGAGAGCAAGCGAGCGAGAAAAGGTCGAGGAACATCTGTTTAATTATGGCGTCTTCTCTCGTTTCCAATGTATTTCTGTGCAGTTCCATGACCGACGGTACCGGTTCGAGTTTCGGATTCTTCCGGAAGTCGTCGCTTTCAATCGTCTATGTCAAGTCTCCAAGAATCGCTCCCAGGAAATTCGGTGAGAGCTCCATCACTTGCATAAACTACGTAGTTTGTTCTGATGTCGTTTTAACCAATGCCACGTAGCGTGAAAATTTTCCACCATTTCACACAAATCTAACGTGAAAACTTCATATGTAGAGTTTAAATCAGATTTTTAGGTTTATTCTCTCGGTTTTTTTTTTTATATTTTTTATTGGTCAAAGGTTCTCTCCGTACCGTATTAATACCTTTACGGTGCTGTCTTGTCGATGGGCGAAGACACCACGTGAAAATAAAAAAAAATAAAAAAATAAGGGGTAACTAATGCAGTAAAAGGAGATTTTGTAATTTAAAAAGAGAAATTCTTTTACTGTTCAAAAATTATATCTAAAATTATATATTTTTACAGCTTTAGAGCTTAGTCGACAGATAAAAAAATTAAAAATTAAAAATATATATTTTTACATAAAAATTATAATTTAAAAAGAAAAATATTTTTACTACCTAAAAATTGTACTTTGCATAAAAAAAAATTAAAACGTGTATTTTTACAGCCATAAACCGATATATTTTTACACCCCTAATTTGAGAGATAAATTAGTTATTATTATAATATATAATTAAATTAGATAAATGATAAAAAATTATGATATATATCCACTATTTTGTTTAAATTACAAAACTAGTACACGGTGGGTGCTTCTCCTCCCACCTACCTACGTGACCAACCAATATTATTTTATATTTTCAATTTTTTATTATTTTACTAAAATTATCATTTTCTATAAAAGTTTTAAAATATTACTAATATATCCTCTTTTTATTTTCAAAACCCTATAATATAATATGGAAGAGCAAAGAACTAATGAATGTGAGGTATGTTTTTCAATTTTTTTTAAGTTTTTTTAATATTTTTAAAATGTTTAAATGCTAGTTTTAATGGCGATTGAATCTTCTCAAAAAAAATAATAATAAATAAAACAAAACAAAAAATGGTGAAAAACAAAATTAGTGATTGGAGTGAGTCGGTCATCGTCGGCCGAACCATCTTATGTAAGGTCAGCCAACATTGGTCGACCTTGTATTTTTAATGGTCAGCCAATACTCAAACCTACGATTTTTATTTTTTTTAGCTTGCGAATTCCATTTTTTGGATTTTGATTATTTCTCATGGAATTTGGAATTCTGAAATTTTATGAAATTTAAGTGAGGAAGAAAAGATAGATTGCATTGTAACGGTGAAGCGACAATTGTTTTGGTAAGATACGAGGCATCGAATTAGAAAAATAACCAATGAAAATAGAGAATATACCGTGTATAGCTTTTAGCTTTGTAGAGAAAAAGGGTGCTGTGAAAAAAAATTCAGAGGAAGAAGAATGGGAAGAGAGAGGTAGAAAATGATTGGGAAGAGAGGTTAAAATGAAGAAGGGATAAGAAAGTAAATTTAATTACGGGCGTAAAGAGAAGTTTTAATAATTGGTAAGCATACTGAGTAAGTGGGTGATGTGAGTTTGACTGGTGGGTGGGAGGAGAAGCACCCGTACATGGTTTTGAGAGACTGATTTAAAGCCCTTTCATTTTGTTTAATTACAAAAGTTGTCATCAACAATCTCGATGTGGCTCATTTAATTTAACGTGAAGTTATAAAAATAGAGTAATGCTGCATTAACACTCATTTTGTACACCCAAAGTCTTAATCATTTTTACACACCATTGGATTGTCTCAAATCATGTGATTGTACATAATTCGAGGTAATCTAGTAATGCATTAATGATGATGTACACTTTAGATGTATAACATGAGTGTCATTTTAGCATTTTTCATAAAAATATGACGTGGAAGTGAATTGCACCATTTGGTGTTGCAATTTTCGTTCATTTAGCATTCTTCCTATTTTCAATTGCTCCAATTGTTCATCTTGCAACGATTCTTCAGTACTTTTAAGAGTTTAGACAACACTATTGGACCACATATGTGCATGATTTCAGTTGGAAATTAGACCTTGATCGTGCTGGAATTATAACTTAACTACATACACAAATGTGGATGTTAACCTTCCGTATCATGTATCAAACTTTACTTTAGTGGGTGTCTTACACTAATAAGTCTTCCTTTACCTGGGCTTTGTTATTCTATTTGTATTTGCATATGAAAGTTTAGAAAGTTTCATCCCTGCTTTTGCATGCGAATCACCAGAGGTTCAGGCATCCGGAAGTACTTTTGGAAACTACTTTCATGTTTCAACATATGGAGAGTCTCATGGAAGGAGTGTTGGTTGTATCATTGATGGATGCCCACCTCGCATTCCCATCTCAGAAGCTGATATTCAAGCAGATCTTGACAGAAGGTACTGGATTTCAAAATCTAAATCTCTTCCAGGTGTTTTATCACTTTGTACATGCTTAACACATTGTTTGTCAACCAAATAATCCTTCCTCTTGTATAATCTCTAATATCACGAGTGTTGCCTGCAGAATGCAATACAATTTACTGAGTTTTGCATCATTAGCGCTATTCTATTACCTCTCTCAATATTATCTTGCACATTCCCTACTCAAAGAAGTTGCAGATCTTATAGGGAATGTTACTCACATTTAAGTTAATTCTTGTGCTCAGGAGACCAGGTCAGAGCCGAATAACTACTCCTAGAAAGGAGACCGACACTTGCAAAATATATTCTGGAGTTGCTGATGGTTAGTTTTGGTTTGCTTTACTTTCAAACTTCAACCTCGTATATGATGCCTACCTTTTTGGAAAAGCGTGCTATGTATAATATTTTTGGCCAAGGATTGAACTAATGCAGGAACTTGTGCTGCAGGTATTACTACAGGTACCCCCAATTCACATTAGCGTGCCAAACATTGATCAAAGTGTACATGTAATCATCTAAGCATTGGAGCTTTGCTGAATAAAGTTGAATATGACAACTTGCAAACAGAACTAATTTTGTGTTTACTAGAATGTGGCTCAACCTCTCATAAATTAATCATAAGTAATCTGAATAACAAGGAATATCTCTTATCAACCAAGACTGTTTAAGTCTATAAGCATAAGTTAAAGAACGAGAAATTTGGAACGAGCAAGATTAATTGTTCATAAAATTTAGCATTTGGGGCAGATTCCATCAAATCCATTGGATCAACTAACTTCATTATCACTTCCATAAGCTCTACACCTTTCCAACTATCATGTCTTCAGCTAAGGCTATGCATTTTATTTGCCTACTACTTTCAAGTCAATATTAACATTCTCGTCTTTTCTCAATCTGGGATAATGCACTTGTTGCTCTGCAGCTTTAATTGACAAATTGTTGCAGCTTTGTTTGAAAATAAAGCTCAGCTTTTTTTGACAACCTTTTGACTTATTGGCTCATTTCCAGTTGCTTCACACAGTTGTAAATGGCTATAAATATAGCCCATTCCTCACTACAAAATCATCTCAATAATAAGTTTTTGCTGCCTCCCGTGGACATAGGCAATTTGTCGAACCACGTTAAATATTGTTGTCTTATTTTTTCTTTCATGCTTTACCACGCTTTCGCATAACAAATTGGTATTAGAGACTAGATGAAGCTTTGGAAGAAAACGGATCCTCTGTCGAATTTTCGAGATTTCGTCGAAATTTTGAGATTCCGTAAAAGTGATCGAAATTGTTTTCTGATCACCCGAGGAGGTAGCTCTCATTTCCAGGAGTCCAACGCAATAAACGGCGAGAAAAACGGACAATAAACGAGTTCCCAAGAGCCTATCAAAGTTTGTCCAGCTCTTTGCAAATTTTTTTTTGCAGAAACACAGCAGCAGGCACATGGAAGAAGAAGGATCTGATCCGGATCCAAGTTCTGACCCGGATCTGACCCACGACCGATGACCCAGTCTAGCCCGATCCAGCCCGCTCTCCGCCCACTTCGGCCCGATTCCGCTCTCAGCCCACTTCGGCCCGATTCTGTTCAGCCCGGCCCAGCCCGTTTCGGCCCGCAGTTGACCGAATCCATTTCTGTTGACCAACCATATCCGGCTCATTTTTCGTCTGATTTCAGCAAAGTCAGACCCGTTTCCACCATTTTCGACCTTTCCGGACGCAACCGTGCCATCAGTTTCTACAGATTCAGCTCCTAAGTTATTGATATAGCTTAGTTGGAGTCGTTTATCATTTTTCAAGCATTTTTCGGCGTCATACATTTTTTTGGTCTTAATGACGGAGGAAATCCCAAAAGATACTGCAACCACAAGTAGTCCTTGGCAAAGAAGTTCGATGTCCAACGCAAAGTTTGAGGTGGAGAAATTCAACGGCACCAATAACTTTGGTATGTGGCAATGCGAAGTTATATGTGGCGACCCCGTGCCCCGGACCACCAACCCCGCAGGGAATGGCATGCGGAATGCCGGGGCGGGACGCCCGGCGTAGGCATCTCCGACCACTCCTCAACTCCCGTGAGGTGGTTGAGACCCTACAAGCCTTATCCCAAACAACAATATGATATTAAAAGGTATTAAACAAAACTACCCACCGTATTAATCATCCAAGACAAGAGATAATCCATAAAAATGAACCATAAATAAAATCATAATCCCTACAGTCCATTAAAATTGACATAGACATAAAATCTAAAATTGTGGGTACAAATAAAAACCGTCATATGCCCACATAGTCTATCTAACAAGTCCCAACTCACCCATACTACAATGTGGTAAGTGTTATAATTACATAATCCAAAACATAATACTTAATAATTTAAAACACAATTCAATCAAAATGCCTCTCAACTCACATCGAGGCGTTGGATTCTCTCGCAGGCAAGGCCCTCAAGATATGACTACTCCTTTGCCCTTATTCGGGACAGAAGGACCTGAAAGAGGAAAATGAGGGTGAGCCAACGATGCCCAGTGAATAGAATTCAAATATGCTATCAATACTCATCAATAAAAACCATGTATGCATGTGAATGTGTAGCATGATTAAAAGCTCATAACATATAGATATCAAGCATTTATAATAAGTTCGATGCAAGTAAAAGCTTATCAATTTGAATCCACATTCCACATGCCTTGGGTTACTAGTACACGTCTATTTCACCGTGCCGTTGATCCCAATCATGTTTATTTGGGTTACTAGTACACGTCTATTTCACCGTGCCGTTGATCCCAATCATTTTTATTTGGGTTACTAGTACACGTCTATTTCACCGTGCCGTTGATCCCATTCATTTCCTTTCTTAAAACCCTCTTATAACAAGGTTAAGTCCCCCTATTAGCCAGATAGATGGGTCCAACCAAAGTCATAAGGTTTTCTCAAATCAATGCATCATTCAAAACATTAGAACACATTCATGCTTTCAACATACAATATATATAAGTGATATGATGACATAAATGATATAATCATAAGTGAAGTCTACTCACAACCAAGCCTTGCGAGAGTACTTAACCACACACGATCACCAAACCGAATCAACCCAAATCAAGATCCTGAAACATTCATCAATATCCTATCATACATCAATTTCTATGCTCAATCACATAGATATTACACATCAACCCTAAATCAGTCCACATATAAACAATAGGCCTAAATCTCATCTAATCCCATCATTCAACTCAAATCACATGACTTAGGCCTCTAATGCATAGTTCTCATACATAAACCATTCTATTAATCAAAAATACTGATTTTCAATTCCTTTAGGCATAAACATGCCCAAATTGGGTCACTTGATCACAAGTAGGCCTAACCCATGATATGGTCACAACCACCAAATCAGTAGCATAATCAACTCTAATCATGCTTAATTAAACATAAGTTGCATCAATTCAATGATTCTAGGCCAAAAGCATCAAAAGCCCTAAAATATGAAATTTTCCATACTTAGGCCCTATTGTCGATTTACACTAGGTCACCATGTTCAGCCATGTATATCACTGATTTTGCATCATGGGTTCATCAACAATGGCAACTAGGTCAACATAGTTGACATGCAAGCTATTTGGAAAGGTCTAAGTTCATATTCTAAATGTAGGTCTAATACAAACAACCCTACCAATTCTTCACATGTATTATTCTGTTCAGGTGTATTAATCTACCAATAGAAATATATAATCACAAAATCCACCGTACATATTGAAGTATGTGAAGAAGCAAACCTTCTGTCCAAACATCAGCCCAATCCAACGGTGGACCGAAAAGATATGTATCTTTGATGAACAAGTATCTAATCAGACAGTTTCTCCTTTCCTGCTGCAAATATCCAAACTCAGATGGCTATATCACACAAAATACTAAATATATAGACATCTCCACCGTTCAGAATACAGAAATATCTGTTATAAACGACATACCCAAATTTGATATCCATCCAACGGTAGATTGAGGAGATCTGTAAGTTTGACCGAAACGGCACGAGAAACCCATAAATTCCGACCAGCTTCGTTTAAGAGGTTATATCTCTCAGAAAAAGCCTCTAATTAAGATCTCCACCGTTCAGAATGTATAAATATCAGTTTTAAACTACATACCCAAATTTGGTAGCCATCTAACGGTAGACTTAGGAGATCTATAAGTTTGAGCGAAACGGTGCGAGAAATCCAGACTTTCCGACCAGCTTTGTTTGAGAGGTTAGATCTCTTAGACGAAACCTCTGATCAAGATCTCCACCGACCAGAATGAAGAACCATAAGCTACGAATGTGCTGATAAAATTTGAGCTCAATCTGACCGTATATTCCAAAGATCTACCTCTTTGATGGAAACGTCGCAGGGATCTTCCTCCTGCAACTCTCTCCTTCCTTCTCTTCTTCTTTCCTTTCTCTTCTTCTTTCCTTTCTCTTCTTTTCTTTCTCTTCTTCTTTCCTTTCTCTCCACTCTCCTCTTTCTAGCAATTCCTTGATTCCCTCCTTGATTCTCTCCTTGATTCTCTCCTTGTTTTCCTCCTTGATTCTCTCCTTGTTTTCCTCCTTGATTCTCTCCTTGTTTTCCTCCTTGATTCTCTCCTTGATTCCCTCCACTCATTCTAGCACTTCCTTGAGGGCATGGGACACTTGTCCACTTTCATGCACCAACCTTCACATGTGTTGGTCTCATACTACCCATACTAACCACATGTATTTTAAATGTCCAATCCATTTAATACACCAAATTTTCAATTTCATTTATCCTTTTATTCAATCAATCCTAACCCATATCAATTCATGGTTTAATGAGCCCATGCATAAATCATAACATATGCATTATACTTTAATTTAACATGACTCATATAAATTTATGATACATATATTTATATACATTATCAAGCATCAACTATACAAACATTAAACAATCATCAAACAAACACCAAACATATCAAGACAACACATAGAGTTTGGGCAAAAATGCAATTGGGTTATGGGCTAGATGAAATAATTTTCGGGGTATCACATCACACCCACCTTAGAATAAACTTCGTCCTCGAAGTTTTAAGGTTAAGAATTACCTAAGCCCATGAACTCGGCAAAGTGCTCCATCATGTAGTCCTCACGCTCCCAAGTAACCTGTTCCTCGCCATGGAACTGCCATCTCACCTTAACCATCGGAATCTCGCGATTACGTAACCTCTGGACCTTCCGGTCAAGTATCTGAATAGGTTCCTCATCATAAGTCCCATCCTGCCTCAGTTCAATGTTCCTCCAGTCCAAGACGTGATCAAAATCACTCTTGTACGCTCTCAACATTGACACATGAAAGACATTGTGGACTGCTGCTAACTGAGGTGGCAAGGCTAATCGGTAAGCGACGGGGCCAATTCGTTCTCAAACCTCGAACGACGCAATAAATCTCGGAGCGAGCTTGCCTTTTATCCCAAATCTAGTTTGGCCCTTCTGAGGTGAGACCTTCAATAAAACTTGGTCACCCACCTCGAACTCTACGGTCTTCCGCTTGGCATCATTGTAACTCTTCTGCCTGTCTTGGGCTACTTTCATATTATGCTTGATCCTCTTAATATTCTCTGTGTGTTCTTGTACAAACTCTGGTCCCATCATCGCAACATCCCCTACCTCCGTCCAACAGATCGGAGATCTACAGGGTCGACCATACAATGCCTCAAAAAGAGCCATGCCAATACTGGACTGATAGCTATTGTTGTACGCGAACTCACACAGATGTATGTACTCCTCCCAGTTACCACTGGACTCAAGGACACAAGCTCGAAGCATATCCTCTAAAATCGATATCAACCTCTCAGACTGGCCATCCGTCTGGGGGTGAAAAGCGGTACTGAGATCTAGTCTAGTGCCGAACTGCCTCTGCAGCCCCTGCCAGAATACCGATGTAAACCTCGGATCCTTATCTGACACAATCGAAACAGGCACTCCATGTAATCTGACTATCTCCCGCATAGAGAGTCTGCTCAGCTTGTCCACAGAATCCCTAGTGTTCACCGGTAGAAAGTGAGCGGACTTGGTCAAGCGATCAATAATAACCCAAACAGCATTATGTCTCCTCGGGGTGTTGGGTGATCCCACAACAAAGTCCATAGTGACATGCTCCCATTTCCACTCAGGAATGGCAAGCAGTTTCATCTGCCCTCCAGGCCTCTGATGCTCAGCTTTGACTCTTTGACAGATCTCACACCTCTGAATGAACTGAGCTATTTCTCTCTTCATGTCGGGCCACCAATACATTCTTTTCATATCATGATACATCTTGGTTCCGCCAGGATGAATAGCATAATGAGATCTGTGAGCCTCTTGGAGAACACTCTGTCTAAGTCGTGGATCTGCGGGAACCCATAAACGTCCCCTAAATCTCAAGGCACCATCAGATGACAAGTGCCAATCAGTAAAATCACTGCTCTCAGCCCAAGACTTGTATATCCCATAATCAACGTCAAGTCTCTGTTGGTCAATTACCTCCTGGACTTGTGTAGGCTGAGCTCTCATTTGAGCACATATCACAATCTGATCTGAAGGGGTAGCACATATACTCATAACCGTAGCCGCCTCAAGTAGTCTCCACTCATGAGACATCTGGTGTGCTACCATAACTGTCTCTACCCGCTTCCTGCTCAATGCATCAGCCACTACATTGGCTTTACCTGGGTGGTATTCCAATGTAAAATCATAGTCTTTGAGGAGCTCTAACCACCTTCTCTACCTCATGTTCAATTCCTTCTGAGAGAACAAGTACTTGAGGCTCTTATGGTCAGAATACAAAGTGAATCTCTCACCATAGAGATAATGCCTCCAAATCTTCAAAGCAAAAACCACTGCGGCCAGTTCTAAGTCATGAACAGGGTAGTTTTTTTTCATGCACCTTCAACTGCCTCGATGCATAAGCAATGACCCTATCCTTCTGCATCAACACGCAACCCAAGCCGATACGAGAGGCATCAGTATAGATAACTAACTCCTGATCAGGCTCTGGCAAAATCAACACTGGCGTAGATGTCAATCTTTTCTTCAACTCTAAAAAGGCATTCTCACACTCCTCGGTCCATACAAAGGACACATCTTTCTGGGTGAGCCTAGTCATAGGCGTAGCTATCTTGGAGAATCCCTGAACGAATCTCCTATAGTAACCAGCTAACCCAAGAAAGCTTCTGATCTCGGTCACTGTGGTAGGCCTAGGCCAACTGATAATGGCTTCAACCTTAGACGGATCAACTGAAATCCCCTCAGAACTCACCACATGACCTAAGAACTTCACTTCGGTGATCCAAAACTCGCACTTGCTCAGCTTTGCATATAGCCTATGCTCTCTCAGAGTTTGCAAGGTCACTCTAAGGTGTTCTTCATGCTCAGCTTGAGTCTTGGAATACACCAATATGTCATCAATGAAGACGATGACAAACTTATCCAGATACTGCCTAAAGACCCTCTGCATCAAGTCCATGAACATCGCCGGTGCATTAGTCACACCAAATGGCATCACAAGGAACTCATAATGTCCATAGCGGGTTCTGAATGCTGTTTTAGGCACATCTTCCTCCCTGATCCTCAGCTGATGATACCCGGAGCGCAAATCAATCTTCGAAAAATACTTCGCTCCCCTCAACTGATCAAACAAGCCATCAATCCTTGGGAGAGGATATTTGTTCTTGATGGTCACCCTGTTCAATTGGCGATAGTCGATGCATAACCGCAAGCTCCCATCTTTCTTTTTCACAAAAAGAACTGGAGCTCCCCAGGGTGACACGCTCGGGCAAATAAAGCCCTTAGCCAATAACTCCTCGAGATGTTTTTGTAACTCTTTCAACTCGGCTGGCGCCATTCTATATGGTGCCATGGAGATAGGCTTCGTGCCAGGGACTAGTTCAATAATGAAATCGATCTCTCGCTTCGGTGGTAATCCTGGAAGATCTGCAGGGAACACATCTGGAAAGTCCCTAACAATGGCAATATCCTCAAGTATCACCTCACTAGTCTCTTCCTCTTCAGGCACTAACCCAACCAAAATCTCCCTATCTCCATCAGTCACAAATCTACCCCTCGTGACTGTCTGGTTTGAAGCTTTACCCTGTAGTGTAAACACTGGGTGTCCGGGGATTTGAAAAATGATTATCTTTGCGAAACAGTCGACAACTGCATGATATGCCGTGAGCCAATCCATTCCTAGAATTGCATCAAACTCTAAAAACTCTAGGACTCGAAAGTCAATAGGCATCTCAACATCACCAATCTGAACCACACACTGGCTACAGATCATGTTCGGGTAGATCCTCTCCCCAGCTACAGTACTCACCACTAACCACGTACTAGCCATAATGGGAGTCAAATGCAAATTATCTACCATACGTCCAGATATGAATGATAATGTAGACCCAGCATCAGATAATACATGCATAGAAGTACCACAAATAATAAGAGTACCTTCCACCAAAGTCTTGGATGCTGTCGGGTCTGGCTCAGTAGCTGCCTTTGCTGTCTCTCTGGCACTGGACTGCTGCACAAATCCCTGAGCTCTCTAAAAATTTGGACACTCGGACTTCCTATGCCCAACCTGCCCACATTGATAACATAAAAATGGAGCCCTGGGCGCAAATGATCCAGTCTGAGATGTCGTCACATAGCTTCCTCGACCTCTACCTCTGCCTCGGCCAGCAGTCTGTGAGAATGGGGTCTCGGTGCACTCGGTGCCTGAATAGGAATCGGGACAGGAGAGGAAACCACTGGTGAGGCCATCATACCAGTCTGAACCTGGGATGTCTTACTCTGAGTACCCTCGGACTGTGCTTCTCCATAAAACTTTCTCTTCCTTTCCCATCTTCCCTTCTTCCACGGAGTCTGGAACTGCCCCCCAGACTCTGCTTGTGAAGTCTGTTCACCTGGAGCTGCCCGTGTAGACATACCAACACTGAAAGCCACCAGTCCTCTGCATCACTCTCCAGTGTGTGAGCAGCACATAGGACCTGAGACTCCTCATCAAGCTCTAAAGAGCGACTGATCTTCTCGACATTCTTCAGCCAATCTTCGGCCTTTTTTAAGTCAACTCCACCAGTGAATTCCTTAACCTTTAGTTTCATGAACTTCTCTAGCAGTTTGATCTGCCGATTAGTTGGGTTCTCCACAACAATAGGAGCAGGTGTAGGCATAGGCTGAGGTACAACCATTTGAGGTCCTGCTGCCCCTGCAGCTCCACTAGCCTCAGCCCCAATAGTGCCCGCCTTATAACTACCCATATCATATAATACACACAGAAAATATGATAGTAAGGCTTTTAAGTTAATTCCTTTAAGCTTTTTAATCACCTAAATCTCTCACCAAATTCCTAGGTCAAAGTCATCTAAGTCCAATACATAGACCAAACCTAGTAAAATCAGTCTCTGATACCAACTGTGGCGACCCCGTGCCCCGGACCACCAACCCCGCAGGGAATGGCATGCGGAATGCCGGGGCGGGACGCCCGGCGTAGGCATCTCCGACCACTCCTCAACTCCCGTGAGGTGGTTGAGACCCTACAAGCCTTATCCCAAACAACAATATGATATTAAAAGGTATTAAACAAAACTACCCACCGTATTAATCATCCAAGACAAGAGATAATCCATAAAAATGAACCATAAATAAAATCATAATCCCTACAGTCCATTAAAATTGACATAGACATAAAATCTAAAATTGTGGGTACAAATAAAAACCGTCATATGCCCACATAGTCTATCTAACAAGTCCCAACTCACCCATACTACAATGTGGTAAGTGTTATAATTACATAATCCAAAACATAATACTTAATAATTTAAAACACAATTCAATCAAAATGCCTCTCAACTCACATCGAGGCGTTGGATTCTCTCGCAGGCAAGGCCCTCAAGATATGACTACTCCTTTGCCCTTATTCGGGACAGAAGGACCTGAAAGAGGAAAATGAGGGTGAGCCAACGATGCCCAGTGAATAGAATTCAAATATGCTATCAATACTCATCAATAAAAACCATGTATGCATGTGAATGTGTAGCATGATTAAAAGCTCATAACATATAGATATCAAGCATTTATAATAAGTTCGATGCAAGTAAAAGCTTATCAATTTGAATCCACATTCCACATGCCTTGGGTTACTAGTACACGTCTATTTCACCGTGCCGTTGATCCCAATCATGTTTATTTGGGTTACTAGTACACGTCTATTTCACCGTGCCGTTGATCCCAATCATTTTTATTTGGGTTACTAGTACACGTCTATTTCACCGTGCCGTTGATCCCATTCATTTCCTTTCTTAAAACCCTCTTATAACAAGGTTAAGTCCCCCTATTAGCCAGATAGATGGGTCCAACCAAAGTCATAAGGTTTTCTCAAATCAATGCATCATTCAAAACATTAGAACACATTCATGCTTTCAACATACAATATATATAAGTGATATGATGACATAAATGATATAATCATAAGTGAAGTCTACTCACAACCAAGCCTTGCGAGAGTACTTAACCACACACGATCACCAAACCGAATCAACCCAAATCAAGATCCTGAAACATTCATCAATATCCTATCATACATCAATTTCTATGCTCAATCACATAGATATTACACATCAACCCTAAATCAGTCCACATATAAACAATAGGCCTAAATCTCATCTAATCCCATCATTCAACTCAAATCACATGACTTAGGCCTCTAATGCATAGTTCTCATACATAAACCATTCTATTAATCAAAAATACTGATTTTCAATTCCTTTAGGCATAAACATGCCCAAATTGGGTCACTTGATCACAAGTAGGCCTAACCCATGATATGGTCACAACCACCAAATCAGTAGCATAATCAACTCTAATCATGCTTAATTAAACATAAGTTGCATCAATTCAATGATTCTAGGCCAAAAGCATCAAAAGCCCTAAAATATGAAATTTTCCATACTTAGGCCCTATTGTCGATTTACACTAGGTCACCATGTTCAGCCATGTATATCACTGATTTTGCATCATGGGTTCATCAACAATGGCAACTAGGTCAACATAGTTGACATGCAAGCTATTTGGAAAGGTCTAAGTTCATATTCTAAATGTAGGTCTAATACAAACAACCCTACCAATTCTTCACATGTATTATTCTGTTCAGGTGTATTAATCTACCAATAGAAATATATAATCACAAAATCCACCGTACATATTGAAGTATGTGAAGAAGCAAACCTTCTGTCCAAACATCAGCCCAATCCAACGGTGGACCGAAAAGATATGTATCTTTGATGAACAAGTATCTAATCAGACAGTTTCTCCTTTCCTGCTGCAAATATCCAAACTCAGATGGCTATATCACACAAAATACTAAATATATAGACATCTCCACCGTTCAGAATACAGAAATATCTGTTATAAACGACATACCCAAATTTGATATCCATCCAACGGTAGATTGAGGAGATCTGTAAGTTTGACCGAAACGGCACGAGAAACCCATAAATTCCGACCAGCTTCGTTTAAGAGGTTATATCTCTCAGAAAAAGCCTCTAATTAAGATCTCCACCGTTCAGAATGTATAAATATCAGTTTTAAACTACATACCCAAATTTGGTAGCCATCTAACGGTAGACTTAGGAGATCTATAAGTTTGAGCGAAACGGTGCGAGAAATCCAGACTTTCCGACCAGCTTTGTTTGAGAGGTTAGATCTCTTAGACGAAACCTCTGATCAAGATCTCCACCGACCAGAATGAAGAACCATAAGCTACGAATGTGCTGATAAAATTTGAGCTCAATCTGACCGTATATTCCAAAGATCTACCTCTTTGATGGAAACGTCGCAGGGATCTTCCTCCTGCAACTCTCTCCTTCCTTCTCTTCTTCTTTCCTTTCTCTTCTTCTTTCCTTTCTCTTCTTTTCTTTCTCTTCTTCTTTCCTTTCTCTCCACTCTCCTCTTTCTAGCAATTCCTTGATTCCCTCCTTGATTCTCTCCTTGATTCTCTCCTTGTTTTCCTCCTTGATTCTCTCCTTGTTTTCCTCCTTGATTCTCTCCTTGTTTTCCTCCTTGATTCTCTCCTTGATTCCCTCCACTCATTCTAGCACTTCCTTGAGGGCATGGGACACTTGTCCACTTTCATGCACCAACCTTCACATGTGTTGGTCTCATACTACCCATACTAACCACATGTATTTTAAATGTCCAATCCATTTAATACACCAAATTTTCAATTTCATTTATCCTTTTATTCAATCAATCCTAACCCATATCAATTCATGGTTTAATGAGCCCATGCATAAATCATAACATATGCATTATACTTTAATTTAACATGACTCATATAAATTTATGATACATATATTTATATACATTATCAAGCATCAACTATACAAACATTAAACAATCATCAAACAAACACCAAACATATCAAGACAACACATAGAGTTTGGGCAAAAATGCAATTGGGTTATGGGCTAGATGAAATAATTTTCGGGGTATCACATCACACCCACCTTAGAATAAACTTCGTCCTCGAAGTTTTAAGGTTAAGAATTACCTAAGCCCATGAACTCGGCAAAGTGCTCCATCATGTAGTCCTCACGCTCCCAAGTAACCTGTTCCTCGCCATGGAACTGCCATCTCACCTTAACCATCGGAATCTCGCGATTACGTAACCTCTGGACCTTCCGGTCAAGTATCTGAATAGGTTCCTCATCATAAGTCCCATCCTGCCTCAGTTCAATGTTCCTCCAGTCCAAGACGTGATCAAAATCACTCTTGTACGCTCTCAACATTGACACATGAAAGACATTGTGGACTGCTGCTAACTGAGGTGGCAAGGCTAATCGGTAAGCGACGGGGCCAATTCGTTCTCAAACCTCGAACGACGCAATAAATCTCGGAGCGAGCTTGCCTTTTATCCCAAATCTAGTTTGGCCCTTCTGAGGTGAGACCTTCAATAAAACTTGGTCACCCACCTCGAACTCTACGGTCTTCCGCTTGGCATCATTGTAACTCTTCTGCCTGTCTTGGGCTACTTTCATATTATGCTTGATCCTCTTAATATTCTCTGTGTGTTCTTGTACAAACTCTGGTCCCATCATCGCAACATCCCCTACCTCCGTCCAACAGATCGGAGATCTACAGGGTCGACAATGGTTCAGTGGCTACTCAGATTGCGAAATCAAACCTTATGAGGTTGTGAGTTCGAATCTGGGGGAGGCCCTGTACTATTCATGAGGGAATAGTATGGACAAATGATCCCGGGGGTACTAGACGCTGCGGTGTGCTGTGTACTGGGATGTGACAATATTATGGATCCATAATGGCTGGCGTTCGCTCCCGCTGCGGTGGGAGTGCGCCCGCGTCTGGGTAGAATGCGCTGCGGTGCATTCCAGGCGTGACATATTGGCTCATTTTCAGTTGCTTCACACAGTTGTAAATGGTTATGAATATAGCTCATTCCTCACTACAAAATCATCCCAATAACAAGTTTTTGCTGCCTCCCATGGACGTAGGCAATTTGTCGAACCACGTTAAATATTGTTGTCTTATTTTTTCTTTCATGTTTTACCACGCTTTTGGATAATAGCACTCTTTCTTCTTGTTGATTTGTTGGTGTTTGAATGAACATGCAGGAATCATCTTCAATGATTTCATTATTTCTTTCCTTCTGGAGATAATCAGAAGCTCTACCCCTTCGTTGGGAACATTTTTTTTTTTTTGAAGAAAAAAGTTGGGAACATATTTATTCCTTCTTTTGTCTATGCTAGTAGCATTCGTACCTTCTTATTCTGCTTTTTGGCTACGCTCATGCCATAAACATGTCATTTCACTCTTGAGTATTGTCTCAGTGAAGTATTCCAAGTTTCCTTTAAGTTCAATAGGTGAAATTCTGCACATTTGTTAACAGAAACATTTTTCTTATTTGACTTCTTCAGGATTACGAAGAAATGTCAATTGCTTATAGGCCCTCTCATGCAGATGCAACGTATGACTTCAAATATGGTGTCAGTGCAGTGCAGGTAATACATTTTCTCAGCAATCATGCTATTTGACTATACTTGTGATGCTGCAATCTCTGGCACGACAGTGCTAGACATGAAAGTTAAATCGGTGCAATTTTTACTTGAATCATATGATTCAAGTTGAATCCCACCAACAATGACTCGACGTTGCAAACAAATTGTAAAATCACAAAAATTGTAAGATTTTTAGTTGAACTGTTGGATTTTGACTTGAATCAGGTGGTCCAAATTGGATTCTAAGGTTCAATGCAGGATCAATTATCCTTGGGCCTGGCTGATCTTAACCAAATTCTTTTTCTTTCTTTTCTTTTGTTTTTTTTTGGCTTCTAAAATTTTCTAACTTTTAACATTTTTTCAAACATATTTATAACCAATGAGTAAGGGGAGCCTTGGCGCAATGGTAAACATTTGTTTGTTCAAGTCATGTACACAGCCTCCTGTGAGGCAAGGTAATGCTGCATACAATCGGCCTAGAGTGGTCTAACTCTTCCCCTAGATCCCATATAGGCAGGAGTTTTTTACACCAAACTGCCCTTTTTTCATTTATAACCCAATGAAACATGTTTATCTTCAATGCACAAATTTGATAGAAATGCTTCTATTTTCAGGTCTCACTTTTATATTTTACTCATTTTTCCATCAAATTGAAATTTGTTTGCTACATTTTTCTACAAGTAAAAACTTCTATCCATTGCAAAAATTCAGAGCGGAGATATTGGTTGGTGATCTCTATCCACTCCTTGTTCATTTAATTGTTTTGTTTGATTCGTGGGTGGATTGTTATGTTCATATTTGGTTTGAGAAACTTCTAGGAAATAAGAGGGAAAAAATAAGAACAAAGATTATAAAATTTTGGATACAAGAGGAAGAAGAATGGTTTTTTGAGCTTGATATATGACTAAATAAGTAAATAAATGATTATAGCATTATGTCAACACTATTTTTAGTTTTATTTTTTTCTGAAAATTGAAAAGAATGTTAAGATTTATGATTCTATTTACAATTTGAATACAATCCCACCTTTAAAAATTGTCTAACTCGATTCCTATTTAGGAACTATAACTACTTTTCACTTCATTAAGCAAAGTTACTAAATTGAAATGTAGGGTGGTGGCAGATCTTCAGCTAGAGAAACAATTGGAAGAGTTGCAGCTGGAGCCATTGCAAAAACCATTCTGAAGAAATTTTCTGGAACTGAGGTGTGTTTATTATATGGCCTATAGATGAATGATTTACATTGATTGTTTTATTTGTATTGCATCAAGTAGATAAAGTTCAAAGATATTTTCACATTCTGAGTATACTATGTTTGAATACATATTATTTTTCTCATGTCAACATCTACGCCATTTGTGTTGTACTTGTTTATTATTTAGAGAATGCATACTTTATAAGTAAGGTAAGAGCAGTCCAATTAGACGTAAAATGAGAGAGAAATGTTTAAAGACTGTTTGAACTTTAAACATATACAATAAAAAACATTAACTGTAATGATAAAAGAAGAGCAATATACCTTAAATAACATAAGTAGAGAAATTGAACAAAGTGGAACAAGCGGATTCATATCGCCAACCTTTTGTACTTCAGAAAAAAGCTTCATTAAGTTTTCTTCAGATCTAAGTAATTCTACAAATGTGCGTACAGTTCATCATTGTTTTTGTTGATTGATTGTTTTATTATGCTTAGGTGGATATGGTTATAATCACTTCATTTGAACCTGCATTCTTAGTCGCCCAATCATAAGATTGCACATTCATGGCACTGCTCTTATACTCATGCAGAAGTTTCATTAATGTGCCATGGCATCTTGGCTTCTCTTGCTTTTCAGGTTCTAGCATATGCTTCTCAAGTACACAATGTTGTTCTTCCAGAAGGTTTGATTGATGACCACAGTTTGACACTTAAGCAGGTGTGGATATGAGCTTTTTTGGTTTTCTATAGTGCAATCAACTTTAATGGAGTGTTCAACATTTGGATTTTATTAGAAATCTATTTGAAGTCTTACATGCAATTTCAACAGTCACAGACTGCTAAACTTTGTTGGAGATAATATATTACATGAACATACCTGTCGAAGTTCCATAGCAATGTTTATGAAGGCCCTGTTTTTCCATACTAGCAGCATCATTGATGTGAATTACCTGACATTTTCTCTTCATCTGTCACCAGATAGAGAGTAATATCGCTAGGTGCCCTGATCCGGAATATGCTGAGAAGATGATTGCTGTCATCGATGCTGTCCGTGTTGAAGGAGACTCCGTTGGTGGAGTTGTATCATGTATTGCAAGGAACGTGCCACGCGTAAGGATCAAATGGGCGGTATTATTAACATTGCTCACATTTGTTGAGAATTATGAACTAACTACTCTCAACTTATTGCTACATCAGGGACTTGGTTCACCCATCTTCAATAAGCTTGAAGCAGAGCTGGCAAAAGCTGCTATGTCTTTACCAGCAACAAAAGGGTTTGAATTTGGGAGTGGTTTTGCAGGTTGAGAAACTTGATACAAATACAAAAGTTGTTTCATTTAATGGTGACATACTTTGAAGTGAGAAATGGGGCTTTATCATAGAACCACCAACTCTCAAGGCTTGTGTTTTCTTTGGTGGGATTGCATGCATGATTGTTGTAACAGCTTTGATATTCAATTCTTGCAGGTACATTTCTGACTGGTAGTGAACATAATGATGAGTTCTATACAGATGAGCATGGAAAAATTAGAACGAGAACTAATCGATCTGGCGGGATACAGGTAAAGTTCTTTCTCTTCTTGATCTAAGTATCTAAGCACAAAAAAAAATGTAGTATTTGATTTTCTGTCTTTCTGATTTCTGATTTTCTTCTTCTATTGTTGTGATCTTTAGGGAGGAATATCTAATGGGGAAATAATAAACATGAGAATAGCTTTCAAGCCAACAGCAACAATAGGAGTAAGTTTGAGCACAACCTGGGATGCCCATATATATTCACACTTTCCATAGCTAAATTTTATTATTCTATTTTTTTTGGGCCAATTTGATTCTTTGAAATTTTGGCAGAGAAAACAAAAGACAGTGACCAGAGACGGAAAAGAGATAGTACTGATAGTACTTGGTCACCATGAACCTTGTGCAGTTCCTCGAGGTACATGTATTTTTCTTTTTTTTTTAATAATTAAAGGTATTCTAGTATCCAGCTCCGACTAATTCTTGGGAGCCCTAGTTGCTCGAGCAGGAGACGTCCCCAATGGCCAACGCTAGTAGAGAATCGAAATCGTGACCTCATTTTTTAAGACGAGCGCCACAAACCACTCAACGAACTGAACGTTGGTTGAGGTGCATGTGCCTTTGCTAGACACAGTTTGGCCATTTTCTATATTTTGGCTAAATGTTCCTTTTTATTATTTTAGTCTTCGGCTCACCATTTGGCTAATGATTTAATTCTTGGTTATGGTGCTGCAGCGGTGCCAATTGTGGAAGCAATGGTAGCCTTGGTACTTGTTGATCAATTGATGGCTCAATTTGCACAATGCTACATGTTCCCCATCAATGCAGACCTACAAGAGCCCTTCCAGTTGCCCAAGCTAGAGACAAACGATCTGGCTGTTTAAAAACACCAGTAAAACACATTTCTTGCTGCATCTTTCTGATTGCCTCAGTCCAATCATTCTTTGCTTCTGCAATTTTACCCCTTTTAAGTTAATTTTGTACCAGATTTTTATTTTTTAAGCCCATCTGGCGTGACAAGATCTAGAAGGCTCATGTGTTAAGTTGTTGTTGAGACGAAAGTTTTTCGGTTTATTGTTTTTGGTGAAAGTCAAGCTGTCATATTTCGTGGTGCGATGTACATTGGTAATGAGAAGGTTTCAACACTGTTTAGGCAAGTCGTTGAAGACCTATTACCTAAAGTTGGGTAGCAGCCTATTACCTAAAGTCGGGGGGCTAGGGGATTAATTAATTTTGAGTCTAAATTCATATTTACATTTATCTGTCTACTTTAAAAAAAAAAAAAAAAAAAACCCAACAACCTCTACAATTCTTAATTCTAAAATAGTCTTGCTCCTATAAAAACATAAAAACACCACGGAGAGGGGCCGGGGGTGTTGTCATAGACCAAACAATTTTTTTTTTTATTGCATAAAAGGAAAATGTTTATATATATGTAGCTTCAATTGAAAATTTCAGCTTATGATTAACTTTTTGTCAGGCAGTAAGGGCGGGGATTTTGGAGCTTTAATCTTGCTATGCTTATCTAATCTTGAGTACTTCTGGTATTCACTTTGTAATCAGATTTCGGTCAATATAACCTGATCTTTGTTTCTTCTCATTAAAATAAAAATTTCAAACCCATCACAAAAAGGGAAACAAAAGCATATTTGCATCTTGCTACATATCCGTACTTGCATATATGAATAAAATTAAGGAAAGACGTTGCTTCGAACAGAAAATCCACCTTGCTGGGATGAAATACTTGGCCAAGTAACCAAGTTATCGGTCACACTCGACGTTCATCACAAAGACAATGGGCAAACAACATTATAATCATACCAAAAAGAAAAAAAATAGCAACTAGACATAACAAGCACACACAACATTGATGATTATTAATAAACATAGTCCAAAGTAGTACGGGGATCACACAATAATATAGCTACCATAGTGGAGTACACATATCCTCCTCATCCTAAATAAGTAACGTAAACAAAGATCTCTGTTGATGCAACAAGATCAATGACCATTTCCTCGGTCTAAATAAGGAACTTAAACAAAGATCTCAGTTGATGCAACAAGATCAATAGACATTTAGATAGTAGACTACATAGTAGAGTCTTTAGATTAAATAACCAAGTTTTACTAAACCTTCCAAGGATGCTTATTCATCCAGCCACTGATGAGCAAAGACACCACTGTTTCTCACACCCTTCAGGACCTCCGCACAGTCTTTACGACCATCACCTTTGCCATCGGTACTGCAGCGAAGAAAAAGCTCATCAACAAGGCATATAGCTCCACTCTCAAACATCCGATGAAGTAGCTTCAATTCCACTCCTACTGCATTCATCTTAAGAATCACAAAGTCTCCAGCTGCCACTGTTTTTATAAACCAGGCAATAAAATCAAATTCCTTATCATCCACCAAGGGCCCTAAATCATCGAGATGATCAGAATTTCCAGTAGTCCTTTTTCCAGCCAGATCCGGGTGATAAACAAAGGTTATCCCAGGCCTTTTCACATATGCAGAGAGGAATGAAGTGTCATGGTGAACAATATAGACGTTGAAGGGTTGAGATTGTTTAGGATAAGAACTAAGGAGCCAATCGTTCTTGGCTTTGGAATTCTTCAAGTTCCTAGCCGCTACATCAATGTAAATGAACCTCCTCCTATAGGAGACATTCATGAACTTGGGCAAGTAGGAAATCATGGGTTTATTATATCTTATTGATTTTTGCTCCAGAAGAGGCTCCAAGTGTTTCATGAAAGGCATGTTGTTTGTAACAGATGGGCATTCATTTGGAAGCTGGTAATGATCAAAAGGGCCAACATCGTTTTCGAGTTTCTTTCTGAACACGACCAATGAAGATGAATAAACACTACGAGCATGAACAACGTTGGAGTTCTTCAAGAATGTGGAAATGGGAGCAGCTGCCTTTATAAGATTTCCATGGTAAGAACTACTGACAGCCACAAGCATTGCCCCAATGCCATGGGGCCTCAAGACCCTCTCAATTTCAAGCACAAGAAGAGCAGGAACCGAAACAGAATCAATATCAGTGGAGAAGACAAAATCGAAAGAATTGTCTTCGAAATCCAGTTTGTGCGCGAAATGCTCCGGACGTGCCCCTAAAGAATCAGGAAACCCTAATTCTCGCAATGCTGCGACCGATGAGGCGGATCCGCCGCCGACACAGAGAACTTTGGAACCAGATTTCAATATTTTCTCAGCCAGTAGCTCTCTAAACAGATAGTTCGCAAAAATCTCATTTTCCTTGCACGTAAACCGCATAGATGATGGAAAGATTGGGAACATACGACTAGGCGCTGGTTTCAGCAATTCCCCCATTTTCAATAAAATAGTATCTGAAGCAACCCTAAATGCAGAGCCTTCAGAACCAACGGCAAGCTCATATTCACCAAATGGTTGCAGTAAAGGGATAATCGCCATCGCCAATGCGCAAAGCGATACGCGCATTAGCACGCGCCTGGCTATGGATCGACGAAGGAAATGCAATTCCAAGATCTTAAAATTCATTATCGTTGTTCTTCTTTCTTTGTCTAATCCAAATCGCATAATAACAACAAAAAGCACAGGTCTTTTCAATTAATGCAAGGGGAATTACCAGATCGCGCCGCGATTTCGAGCTCAGGTAGCAGAGATCGTGATTTTTCGGCAGAAAAATCAATCAAGGTTGTTTTTTTTTTGGGAAAAAACAAGAGATGATAATAGAAGATAGAATCAAGCCGGATTAACTCGGAAAGAAAAGATATTTAGCGAGTGCAAAACCTGGAGGAGGTGTGATTCCCACCCACGAGGAGACCTTGAGATTTTTGGAACCCTAACCAGACCCTCTTTGGAACCCTTCTCGCCATTGCATCACACCACAAACAAACCCCAATCATTCAATCCAATCCAACCTCACACTTAAGATCCACGAAACCTACATTATACAGAGAAACCAACAAAATAAAGTAACGAGATTATTAGATCGAGAAGCGAAATTGAAGAAATTAAGGTTAGGGTTAGGGTTTTTTTTTTAAGGAGAAGAAGAAGAACATGGAGATGACAGTGTGAGCTGGAAGCGGCGGCTGCCGCTACAGCAGCGTGATATTGCGTTTCATCTTCCTAATTACGGAGATTCCAAAATCATTAATTATTCACTGACACGTGGCGTTCAGAAAATGGCTCTCGATTGCATTATTACTTCTCTAACTCTTTTATTGGACTCTTCCCTATCATATCACATTTGTCGTTTCGCGGGGGAGGAAAGTTAACTGCAACGGAAACCATGATTGCACTCGAGAAGTGTACTCGGAGCATTGAGTCCCTTAGATCAACAATCACAAACTCACGTATCTTGGTGTTGATCGAAGAGATCTAAACGGTTGAGGACACTTAACTCAAAGGTTCGAATTCCAAACTTCACTGAACACGTGTGCACGCGTCATTGGCTGATTACTAAAACTTCACTAATAAATGTTTTTAATTAATTAAAGAAACAAATTTGTAACACGCTTAAAATATCGCCACGTTGCTTAAATGCTTAGTTAGATGTGTATAATTGAGTTGCGGGACTTTGATCAAATGAGATTTGACCTGGAGAGAAATTGAGAGGGACGTCACGTGACATCTCATTTCGTCTGCATTGCTCACCGACGATATCCAACGGTTCACCACGTAGAACATCAGCTTTGCGCTATGTTGCACATGTAGCACTACACTACCACAACGTCACCCACTAAATAATTGAAGAGCTGTATGATTCATAAAATATATATATATAAATATATATATTATTTGAAATCTTTTTTAATATTCTTTTTCAATTCATATGCAAATGAAAAAAAAAATACAAAGAAAAAAAGCAATACTTATAGTCATACTGTTTTTTTTTTTTAAAGAACGTGTATTAGTAATTAATTATATAATTAACTTTATCAATACTTTTGAGGAGATATAAGATTTGTAAATAACCTATTAATCTCCTTCAACTCTAGAATAAGACAGCGATAAAAGTCAAACCTGTAACTTTTGAGTTCTGACGTCTCTTTTTTATTAAATGCACCGACTTTATTTGATCATCTTAAGGTTAACCATCAACGACAGTCGGTGATTGAACTCTGAGTCCACAAGGTTAAAGTTTAAGATTTAACTTTTACCGTCAAGTTCTGGTGGCCATTGGTATATTAACCTAATAGAGTTATTGCCAACGCCTCTAAGTTAGATTAGTAGGCATTGGCAGCAGGCATAAGCTAGGCCCCACCAAACACCACCTTAGGTCCCAAAAAAATACAATTTTAACCAAATAAAAGAAATCATTGTATTAATGTTTAGTTTCATTAAGAATTAAATAAATATGAAAAATAACTAAATCGGATTTCATATATATTGACGTATGAGGCGAGATTAATTATGGTTTTTATCAAGAAAAATTGAGATGTGGTGATGTTGCTTATTTAGTCTTATGAGTGAATATTACTTGAGTCAAATGAGGTTTGACGAAAGAATGTCAGACATATAAGTGGTTAACGGTTGCATCTAATTTCGCATGCATGCCCACGGACGTACGGTAGATCCAGACCGATTCACCACAACCCCATGATCACCTTACACCTATGTGTGCACGTGTAGCAGTGGACTACATGTCATCCACTAAATAATTAAAGAGCTTTTTTTTTTTTCAAGCTGAAATATTTTTTGTATTATTTTTTTAATCTCACATTTTCTTTTAATCTGAATTTTTTCTTCGACCGAAAAGAATCTCTTCCGAAAAAGTATTTTGTGATGTATAATCACAAAATAATGAATAAGAACAAAAACAAAATTGTCCCTAAAAAAAAGCTTTTCGAAATTTTAGATAGCATTTGGTTTAAAACTCGATACAATCTTTTATATTTAAAATTTTAAAAATATATAAAAAATTATTTAATTCATTGAAACTCAAAAATAATTTTTTAAAAATTTATAAAAAAAATAAATTATTTTTAATAAATAATAAAATATTATTTTTTGAATTTTTATATTTTAAATTATATTTTACTTTTTAGATCACGAAACAAACAAAGTCTTATATTTTTTTTCTTTCAATCATGCATGCCCAAAAAGGTACAACCCAAACGGCATTTTATAATTAATTGTATGATTATTATTTTTTGTTATCAAACTTAATTTGTTTTCAATTCATTGTTGTAAAAATTAGTGGACTCGCGAAGTGTGGCCATCGTACCGCACAAGTGGGTCCTTAGCACTAGGGGTTGTTAATTTCTACTCAAGAAAAAAATTGATTATTATTTTTATTGTTATTTTATCTAAAATCACAATAAATTATCAAAACAATAGTTATATTATTTATAAGAACAACTCAGAAAGACAACAAAAATTAACAGGTGGTAATTTAATTGGTCGAGAAACTGAGTATAAGTGGGTTGAGGTTTAGGTGTTAAGTTCAAACCTGAACTTGCTCTCATTTATCTGTCTCTATTGGAAGGACTATTCCAAATAACTTTATAATGTCCGAGTCTGAAATGATTAATTTCACTTAAATGGAAGAATGACACATTTCGGATACTAAAAAATCAATAATTAAATATATACATATATAAAAAGATAACAAAAACCTTTAAGAGGAAATAAAAACATATTATCCGTATACAATTGTAAATGTTGGTACGTTTGCTTTTATACATATATAACAATAATATTTATTGCCAAAAAAAAATAAAAAAAATGGAACACTCATAATATGCCCATTTTTTTTCTCAATATCCAGTTTCATCATTCTTGATATTACTGTTTGGGTTGTGTGTGTGTGTGAGTAAAAGAGGGGTGCGAGTGTGCGTTAGTGTGAAATTTTGATAGAAAAAAAAATATTAAAAATAATTAAATCAGATTTCACTAATTCTTAAATTGGAGCAAACCACTTACGTGTATGACTATGTTATTTTTCAAACTTCGATTGAGTTTTGTTCAATTAAAATTGATTGAATAAGATTTGTAATTAATCACCCATGCTTAAATAAAAAATAAATAAACACTCCACAAACGCAATTATCTATTTTCTATTTTCATTTGCCTAGTCCTCACCTAATAAAGTAATATGTAAATACATATCCATAAATATGGATGCATGAGAACCACGTGACGATGAGTCTAAGAATATATTTTAATGTAAATGTGAATTGCGAAAAAATTAATTATCATATAAGATAAATAAACATTGTGTAAAAAATATCTTCTCTAATATAATTATTGGCATTCAATATCAAGCTGAGTTGACAAAAAAAAAAAGTTGTTAATATGACTCATTTATTACTGACTCATTAAATTACTATATCATTAAATTACTATAACTATACCATTAAAAAAAGAAAAAAAATTAAAAATTAAAAAATTTATATATTTAACACCTCATCAAAATATATATAATCCATAAAAATATTAGAGACTACTTTTTAACTTGATTATTTATAAAGTTTAATTTTATGCTATATAAAAAGTATATCTCTTCACATTAATAATATGATATTTTTTTTAAAAAATACAATCTACTTTTACTTGAAGATGCTTTTAGATATGTTAATTTATTGTTTGTTCTAAGGAATCATTTATTTGGCCCATCGCTATCCTCTCCCAATTATACAAATGCATTTCACTCATTCTAAATGAGCATGTCTTGTGGGTCACCATTGTTCACTGGATGCACTTATTTGCATAAGTAGTTATTGTCATGATAATTTATAATATATGTATTATTAGCTGTTGATTTCTAGTTCACGTGATGGCAGAAAAAAATTTCGAAAACAAGAGCCTCGACTCTTTAATGTATGACTGATAAAATATGTTTGGGCTCAATTGTTGGGTTTATAATGAGAGACAAATGCTAATTTAGTTGTAAAAAGTTATAACTCCATATATAATTATATGTATATATTTATTAAATTATTTACTACATATCTTAAGATGCGTAAATTACTAATATCAATAGATATACATGAGTAATTATAATTTTTGTAGTTAGATTAGCTTTTTTCAAATGATTATAGATTTTATATTTTAAAAATTAGATTGAATTTTATAAAAAGAGTATCTCATTTTTTTCAAGAAAAATGCTTAAAAACCACACATTGTTGACATATTTTGCTGACATTTGCATAGATTGATCAATCTCCCAGTCAGCAGATGACATGACTACACTTGAATTTTAGATCTATTGGCCGGGCGCCATCAAGGATTTTTTAAAAAAATTTAATTAAAAGCGTCTTTTAAAAAAAATGTGATGAAAATAATGCACAAAATAATTTTTTTATCTTTTAAAAAAATACCTTTAATTAAATTTTTTTAAAAAAAATTTGGTGGCGCCCAGTCAGTAGATCTAAAATTCAAATGTGGCCACGTCATCAGCTGACTAGGCGTTGACTGGTCAATCTATGACAAATGAATCATTATTTTGATTTCAATGATATTTGTAAAATTTTTTAAAATTTTTATGACAATCAAGTCAAAAGCCCCAATAATGTGTATTTTTTTAGTATTACCTTTTTTTAAATAAGGGTTCGTGTCCAAACACAAGCCAAAAATTCAAGTATTCGGGATAAAAGGGATATTTTGCCTCATAGGGAGTCGGTAATCACACCCTACCATAATTTCTATCTTACCACGCTATTCAAGGGTGAGATTCACATTTTGCAACATTGTGCAAAGTAAAATTATAATGTATCTGCAAGTTTTAAATAAGAGAATATTTTTATTGGGTTGAGTTTTTCACCAATGGTGGATGACTCGTTATCACCAAGCATGTTGCCCATGGATCCAATGGATATTTTTATAATTTGGTGAATGACTGTCAAAATCTCAAAGATTTTATTTTTGAGTAGAGAAAGAAGTACATGTGTTTTTAGAGTGAAAAAAAGAGAAAAAAATTTTAAGACGTGAAGAGTAACATTTTCTATTAGTGTTTCATCATAATGTTGGATATTTGCGATCTGCAATTGGATTGAGCTCAAACTTTGTGAGTTTGTTCTTTTATGGTGCATCTACTTTCTGTTCGATCAATTTTTCAATCAAAGTTGTATGTTGTGATTTATCATTGTTTAAACGTGGCTGATTAGAATCACAGTCATTCCTGTACAGTTTTGATCAAACTGCCCTATCTCCTAGAAATGTTGTTAGCTTGTTCGAGACTCATATCTCTACAT
>CM069606.1:11156515-11231515 GCA_035771175.1 Paratinospora sagittata | reverse complement strand
AAAACTCTAAACTTTTGGATAATGTTACTTTGCCCAAAATTAACTAGACAATAATTGAGAATAAAATCTAATCCAAAAAAATGAAAAACAAAAGTGAGAGTAAAGATAAGATGATCGATCTCTTAAGTACCCCCCTTATATAGTTAATTTGTTACCAAAACAACTATTTTTACATTTAATTCAAAGAATCCGATCTCCCCAAAATCTTCCATAGAATGATACCAATTAAGCACCTTTCCTAAAAAATTTGGAATATTAAAATAAAATGAGTAATGATGGTTCTATTTGGTAGGTTTTAATCTTTTTATTTTTTTCAATTTGATTTCTTGACTTTTTTTTTTATCATTTTGATATGAGAAACCTTCGATCTTAGACTGCAAAGGGGCTAAAAGCAATTTCATGAGTTACAATTGAACTTTAAAATTAATTATCTATACTTAAAAATTAATCTTAGACCTGAAAAATGCCTTAAAAAAAATTTAAGTAAATTATCAAAATATATTTTAAACAAATAAAATACATTAAACAATCTCTCAATGCTCTTCAAAAAAATGATATTTAGGACCTTTAAAATTACTTTCAACTCTTAAAAAATAAAAATTAATAAATTATGTCGCGACCCCTTCCCGAGTGACGTCACGACCGGCACAGTAACCCAGAGCATGTCACAACCCGGCACACCTGAGATACTGATAAGCGTATACTCGGAAGGATTCATACGAACCAAAGACATAATCTGTATATGATCAGGATAGTTGAATTTAATAACGATATATCGCATCATCATCTAGACATAGCATGCACAAGCTAATAGATGTCTAAATGAGGTGGCTGAATTTGATTAAGACACCTATTACATAGCATGCACAAGCAGCCTTATTTATTTAATTTCCATTCATTCCACTATTCATTCATTTAATGAGCATGTGAATATATTAGATTAATTTCCTAATTGACCATAACACATGTCATTTAACACCTAATTGATCATAACACATAATTATTTCATGTATTAGACAATTATACACTAATACATATCAAACACACAAATTTATTAAAATACCTCATACACACAGTATACGAGTATTATACACATCGACTACGTGTACAAAATCTCGTATTGGCAGTTCACGTCATTATGATGTCAGGTGCGAAAAGTGGGTCGTTACAAATTAATTACTGATAAATCCTTAAAAAAAAGTGTTAATTTTTTTTTCTTACAAATGAACTTCTAAGATAACTTAAAATGCCTAAAATGACCTAAAAACTTTAAAATGTGACCTAAAAGTTATTTATTATTTTTTTCACTTTTTTTTCTTTTATTTCTTACTTTCAAAATACTAAAAATAAATAAATTAAATAAACAAAATTGTGATTTTATCAAAACATTATAAGCCAAAGGAAGATTTTCGATGAGTGACACTTGAAATGGAGACTCGACCCAGAAATGGAGCCCAAAGATAAGGTAACGTAAAGCAAGCCATAGGTATTAAACTGTAACTTACTAAAAAGATAATCAAATCCTCTCAACTACGGAAAGATCATCAAACCCTCAATGTCTTTACCACTAAGCAAACTAATGATTTGCAAAGTACCTCTAACTTCAATATATATCTTTTGCACCATACTTATATGTATGAAAGGGAACTTCCAAATGAAAGAATCAAATAAAATATGTCATTTAAACCAAATGAAAGAATCAAATAAAATATGTCATTTAAATAAATAAACTATTTTAAAAAAAAAAGAACTATATTGGTTTTCATCAACTGACTACAATCTACCATTATTTACACTTACTATCACTAATTTACCATTATTTATAATTATGTGATCAAATATAGATCAAACTTTTATATCTTTATTTTTGAACGCCAGAATTAATATAAATCAAGAAAATGCATGTATTTCAACTTGCATATAAATATATATCCATTAAAAATAAATTAAATTGACTGTTTGATGGGTCAAGGCAAAAGGGTTTGGTCAAGTACGATCGAGATTCGAGATAGACAAAATAAGGTACACTAACTTGGAAATATGGGTATTAATTTCTTTATTTTCAGTACCTTATTTTTTTAAGTCAAAAGTAACATTATTTTATGCGACAAAACCATATGCAAAGTACTATTTATATAATTTGTTCTAAGTAAGGCGCGTTTGCATGTGATTTCTCTAGGGACATGCTTTCCACGAGTCTTGTACGGTTTGTGACAATCATGTGGTTAATTATATAAAACTTAATAAATACAATTATAATATAATTATATATTTATAGTTTACAAAGTTACATTATAATTATATTTTTTTTATAATTAAATTAATATTTTCCTTTAATAAATTTATCTTTTTAAAAAAAGTTAGAGCTTTGTTTGTTATTTCTATGCTATATAATACAAACAAAAAATGGCATACTTCATTTGCTCGTGTGGTGCATATGCTATAAAATACTTATTTGACTCTAATGTGATATTTTTTTGGACAGAATTAAGAGAATATTATTTTCTTTTGAAATCAATTAATTAATTAATTTCAAAAGCTTAGCCCCTTTTGTTTTTTATTCATGTAAATTGACTAAATATATACTTGAAAAAATAGAAAATCGTTTAGTAATCAAACAAAAAATGTGAAACACTTGTATGTGATATGATAACAAAAAAATGTGTTTCTCATTACTAACTTTTGTTAGAAAAAAAGGGAACATTATAGGTAGTTTAGTTCAACACTGACTGGGAATATTGTGAAAAAAATACCACTCTTCACATGGGTCAGATCATTGGTATTGCTCATAAATGATTAACAAAAAATAAAATACAAATACAATCTGAAAATAGAAAATTCAGAAAATATTTTTTTTATTAGTTTTTAAAAATTGTCTGTTTTCTTCCTAAAAAGTTAAAAACTGTTTCGAACTCACTCAAAACCAAACACGTTATATTGATTTTATACTAAAGTATATAATCTCGTGGACATATAGACAACAGCTTATAGAAGAGATTTTTATCTCTCGTAAAAAAAAACACATATGGGCAGAGATGAATAGCCGAAATTACAATTAGTGCAACATTAACAAGAAGTAATTAAGCCCTATTGGTCCACACAGTATAACTGATTACTGTCCTTAAAGGAAAAATTGAACCCTCCCCTTTTTCGGTTTTCTACAAGTGTTCCCGCTTTTTAGGTTAAACTAATTCGCGTTCGAATATTGCAGGGACATTGGACGGTTCTTTCAAGTGAACGTAACTAAGATAGGCACGAGTTTCGATTCTTAGAAAAAAAGGGAACATTATACGTAGTTTAGTTCAACACTGACTGGGAATATTGTTAAAAAAAAGACCACTCTTCACATGGGTCAGATCGTTGGTATTGCTCATAAATGATTAACAAAAAATAAAATACAAATACAATATGAAAATAGGAAATTCAGAAAATGATTTTTTTTATGAGTTTTTAAAAATTGTCTGTTTTCTTAATAAAAAGTTGAAAACTGTTACGAACTCACTCAAAACCAAACGTATTTTTATTATTCTTCAAAAAATTGTATATGAATCACAAATCAAACACGCTATATTGATTTTATACTAAAGTATATAATCTCGTGGACCTATAGACAAGAAGAGATTTTTATCTCTCATAAAAAAAAAACACATATGGGCAGAGATGAATAGCCGAAATTACAATTAGTGCAACATTAACAAGAAGTAATTAAGCCCTATTGGTCCACACAGTATAACTGATTACTGTCCTTAAAGGAAAAATTGAACCCTCCCCTTTTTTGGTTATCTACACAGTATTCTTACTTTTCAGGTGAGACTAATTTGCGTTTGAATATTACAAGGGACATTGGACGATTCTTCTAAGTGAGTGTGATTAAGATAGGCACGAGTTTTGATCCTTAGACTTCCACTCTTTAACTAACTTTAGTACAGACCCTGACCATTTGTGTTGCACTACACTAATTGAGCTCCCTCAAACCAATCCAACCTAATAATTTTCAATTAATTTAATTCGAGTTAGTGATTTCATTGGTCAGTTCAATTTGGTTATTATAAAATCTCACGATCTACTTGATTTATGCATTCTAAAATATTATCATCTTATCAATTATTTAAAGTCAAATCTTCACATTAAAATAGTTAGTTTAATAACATGATCTTATATATGTTTCTTTCATAATGACATTTTAGGCAACTTAATTGTGGCATCTATTTTAAAAATAAAAATTTGAATTACAACTAACATTTTTATCAATTCGAGTTTTATACTTTATTTTTTTTATGTGAACGAAACTGCAACCCAACTCGGATACAAATTCCTAAACTCAACCTAAAACCAAATTTAATAAGTTAACTTAACCCAAGTAAGGTTGCTCAGCTTAGTAAGATCGGTTATATCATTAACTATTAATATTGTTTCTTCTGAAAATAAGTATATACACGTCTATTGTGGCGTCCGACAACGTGAAGATACATGTGAGATTTTTGACCCCTGGGGCAGCAACACGTGTGTGTTAGAGAAAAATACACACAGCCAATCTCCATTGTTCTAATATAATAGTAGAAACCGAAAGAAAGAATGTTGGGTCAAACCACATGATACGGTTCACTGAATATCAATATCATACAAAAAATCGTTGTTACAAATGCATATATTTTGAATCAAATGCATGCACCCACCCACCCCAATCGGTTAAAAATAAGGTCTTGATCAAAGCCAATTTTGATTTGACTGCCATGACGGATGACGGATGACGGGTCTATGGGTTTAAATTAATGAACCATGTGAGCCGTTGAAGAGACTCAGGACCTGGGTCGACTTCGGAACCATGTGAGCTGCCGAGGAGACTCAGGATCTGGGTCGACCTTGGAACCGACCTCGGAACCATGTGAGCTGCTGAAGAGACTCAGGACCTGGGTCGACCTCGGAATTAAATTTTTGAAAGGGAAAGTACTATTCCAATCATGATATATAAAAAATAAAAAATATATATAATTTTATAATTACATCTTTATGTTTATTAATTTTTTATTTTTTATTTATTCGTATTTGTAATAAATGATTCAATAAATATGAAAACGTAATTATATATTTTTTTATAATTAAATTAACATTTTTTTTTTTAGAAAGTCTATAGAAATAGAAAGGAAAAAACTTTTATAGGGAAAAATAGAGACTTAATTATGTATAATATAGAGACAAACACAAATAAATGCAAAATCAAAGTAACAAAAAAAAACACACAAATTTACAATAGTTCATTGAAGATTCACTTATGTCTACAAAAAAAATAAAGATTTTAATAATTTAGAAGAATTAAGTACAAAGTTATTAAACTTAATTTCTAATTTAAACTAAGAAAGTTTTCAACTCGAAAAACTAATACAATAAGTAATTTATAATACACTCTAGGAAATTAATAAAATAGAAACACATGAAAATAAAAATATTATTAGATCCACATAATGGGCTGAGCACAATGTACATAACATATAAAATCTAAGTGTTTTTTTTTTATTTGGTTTCATCGTTGAGCGACACTCAGGTGGTGTCCTTCGTTCTGTTGCGGCGAAATTAATTCACCTAAATTTGACTCCAGTTAGATCACGAAGGTACAAAGATCTCTTAAAAAATAGCAGTTCTACACACGAATAAGAAGTTTTAAACTCACGATTTCACCTAAAAAGAACAGTCAAGTTATCCGAACCAATCAAATATTAATAAAATATAAGCGTTTTCATATATATTGTACAGGTCCCCTCGTGATCCTACGTAGACGCAAGAACGTCTGATGCGTTTACATCGGGCTTAAAAAAAAAATCCTGACCTAATTGACGAAGTGCACATAAAGTGACTTTTAAAGGTAATTAGGTGACCTAAAAAAGCTGATTTAGTATTAAAATGAACTTGTTGAGTAGAAAGACGTCAATTCAATAAGAACAGAAGAGAAATTACTAAATAGTAGGTGACGGGAATTAAAGACCCATCAATCGCATTAATAAAGATCTTATTAGGGCTGGATTGTATGTTTTTCTCATCAATAATTAATTAGAATCTTTCTTTATTTCATTACTTTGTCCTTAAGTGAGGATATGTTTCACCTTTAGGAGATAAAAGTTTTCCAGGAATTACTATTAAAATCTTAAATCTCATTTACTACTTTCATCCTTCTGTACTTTGTCTAGTATAAGGATATATATATATATATACAACTAGCTTATAGAGTGTTCTTAATTATAATATAAATTAATTAATTTTCAAGTGCTTTTAATTACTGTATATATTTTTGTTGTTACCTTGACTTATTCTAAATTCGTCTTTTTATTAATTGTGAGTTAACAGTAATATATATATATAGATGTAAGATAAGACAAAAAAAAAATTCAAATTTCTATTGTAATTCAATTCTTAGACCAGTAACTGTAATTAAAAATCCATAGTAAAATAATCAATCCATGTAGTTTGTAATTAGAAAGGGGGGAAATTAAGAAAGATTAAGAAATCATACAATTATTCAAGTATAAATATTATAACTATCCATTTTGACAAATTAATTAGTCCAGCAGAGTGGTTCCCACACTGATCCTACGCTGTTGTCGTCAAAGAACAATCCTCCATTGTTCATGTTGTTGTTGTTCTGCAAGCTATGAGCAGGACTGTTCATGATATGAGCAGATGATGAGTTGTCCAAGATATTATTAAGCTGCTGGGAATGCGCCATTTCCATGTAGATTAAAGCCATTAAGTTGGTGTGTTGGGATTGCAAGTTGAAATGCTCAGCTTGGGCTCTTGCCAACTGCGCTTGGAGCTCGCTCACTTGCTTCTGCAGTTGGCAAATCACCCCTGCACTTCCATACACTGGATCTCTGATTCTTGCGTTTGCCTCGTAGACCATGCTGCTCACTGCATCTGCTCTCTGTGACTCTGGAAGTTCCTGACGAACCTCAAAACATGCCAATGTTATTAATTCTCTCTCTCTCTTTTTCTTTTCTATTTTTTAAATTACAGGCTACAATTCAAAAAAACATGATCTAAAATTTCAGATTTCTTGAAAGGGTTTTCAAAAAGCAGGGCATTAAGAACAACCAGCCTACCTATAGGTTGCCAGAAAGTTACAACACTCACTATTAAAGTGACTCTTAACTTTCATCACAAGACATAGTCATTTTAAGTGTCGTTACAGCATTTCTCATGGGTTCACAAGACCCTGTTGTTGAAAGCTTGTTTGACAAATACTTTTTTTGCACTATAAATGATTGTAAAAATCTTTAATAAGCAGTCATATTTACCGAATAGACCAAAAAAAATGCAGTAGTTTCTATTGCCCAAACAAAGGGGCACATAGAGATATAAGAGAATTGAAGTACCACTAGCTAGGAATAAATTGAATTAATGATGAATACTATTATATATAATTAAGTAGTATTACCTGTAAGAACTTGATGATGTTGCTGGCGCCAAAAACTCTGTGGGCAATGGTGAACTTAAGTGGTTCAGAGGGTGGGAAGTAGGGAGCAAGAACACATTTCTCGATGCACCTTCGCCGCAGAATCTTGCAAGCCGCACAAGGGCTTATTACCAGAGGAGGAGTCCTAATTTGGCTAGGAAGAGAAGAATGAGAATCATCATAAGAAGAAGAAGAAGAAGATGGGGAAGAAGAAGAAGAAACAGGAGAAGGAGATGTAGTAGTGGTACTGGCTATAGTACCAGTTTTTTTAGCAGTTTCAAATGATAATGAATCCATAACAATATTAGCTGATGAGAGCTAGCCTAGCTTGAAAGGAGAGCAGATCAGAGCTGCGTTAAGGAAGAAGAGAAAATCAATACATATATGTATATATATATATATATGTGAAAACTGAAAATTTGCGTCAATATTCAATTTGAAATGATGACGTTTTTAATCTGTTGAATTAAGTTGGCGTTGTATTGGCCTGGCCCTGAGCCAGTGGGCCTGAGGCTGACCTGACTAACGGACCGTGTGCGTGCGGCGTTCTGGTTGCGACTAGAAATCTTAGCTCAGCTCGGCTCACATGAAACATATGATATGGTTAGTGAGTGACGCAGGAAGCCCCCACTTATAACATGGATTCCTTATTCTCTCTTTCAACATTTTCCTTTTCCTTATTCTTTCTTTCAACATTTTCCTTTTTCTAGAGGCATCACTAAAACATTTAACTCATTAGTTGTCAGCATTAAAAAATAACGTCAGCTTCCATCCTACATAAATTATTTTTTTATATATAATTCTTCACATTATCCAATAATCTAGGTGTGTGTAACAACCGTATATATTATTAGTTGGTTTTTTTTTCATTCCTAATAAAATAATATAATTATAATTTAAAAATTACTCATAAAAGGCAAAAAAAAAAGGCTAATTAAGAAGAAGTTATTTAATTATTTGAAATTAATGTTTCTGCCTAAAAATTAAATAATTAGTAAGAGACTTAATGTAATGATCAATGATAATAATAAAAAAGAGGTTGAATCCATGGTTTAAAGGTTTGACACATGCATGCATATTATATAATTAAGCAGTACCTATAAAATAAAAGAAAAAAAAAAAGGTAAAATTAAGAAGAGAATTAGCTAGGTAACAATAAAAGGGTAGTCTGATGTGTACAAAACTCTAACCTATATGATTTTAGGGAAGAGTCAAACCACCTTTATAATTATTATATGCAACTTTATCTAACATGCTAAGATGTTTATTTCATGACTAGAATCTGTAACTACGTAGTCACACAATAACAATTCTTACTTTTTTTATATAATAAATTTTAAAAAAATTGCAAAAGATTGTTGTGAAATAACCAAAAAATAAAAAAATAAAAAATGGCATACACTAATTAAAAGAATAACTCACTACTTAACGACGACTATACGAAATATCCATTGGGTGGCAAATGATTAGGCTACTTAGAATAATTAGAACTGGTTTAACCAGGTGTAGGATGTAGATCACTTTGCAGTTATTGCAAAATTGGTAATTAAAGAAGTAAAAGAAATCATAATAATAATGAGGATTTATTATTTCTCGTTTATTGTAAATGAATATAAAATCCTTACTCTAAAGACATTGTATATAGGTTTAGATTAGCTAAGATTTTCTTGAAGCTTCCATATTTTCTTAGGAGAGATAATGACAATTTTACATCTCTTCAATGTCATTAAAATCAATAGCAGAAGAACGAACTATACATGAATATATAATATATTGTAACACTTGTATGCAATAAAGCTAGACTACTTTTAGGATTTTAATTGCTATATTTAAGTAAATGATGTGCATATATGCATGCTACCCTCCACCTCCCATTATTCTATTTATAGGGCTAAGAAAGAATATCAATATATATATATATCTGATCAAATTAAAATGCAAATAAAGAATCTAACGTGTACGTTGGAACACCCTGGATGGCTTCTTTTGAGAAGAAATAGGTTAAGTTGTTGACTTTTGTGGCACAAGCGAGACAGGACAAGCTTCCAACCATCTTCTAATGATGTTGTGCTGTTAGCGACTCATACCCGGCCACTCTTTAACAATAACTTAATCACCTGATTTTCCCGAATGGGTCCACTGAAATAGCAAGAATCCCGTTTTGTACACGTGTCAAAGACCCATTACGAGCATATAGAAGTACAAGGAACCAAGTAGTAGAGAGAATCCAAAGCTTGCTTTCCCCCCAAGTGGCTGTTACGAAGCGAGATAAGTGTTAAGTCAGTGGGTAAGTAAGTCAGTCAGTCCACTCAGCTTTTGAGCAGACTCTTGCAACAGCAGTACTTGTAGACTTCCACCAATCAATTTTCATCAGAAGAATAGTGGCATTTTCTTTTTCCAAGTCTATCTTGACATGTGTTACATAAGTTTATAGAAATTAATTAATTTGACCAATCTGATTATATGAAAAATAAAATACCCACAATTAAAGAAAGAGTAATAAGCATTGGTGCCGATGATGCCAATATTCATTTTCCTTTTGATGTCGTAGAGGTGTTCATATATTTAAAAATGTTACTTAATACATATGTATTAAAAAAATATTAACATCTAACTTATATAAAATATTTTTTATTAAAAAAAATACAAAATAAAGATTATGTACCTATATACATATATAGATAAGAGGTAGGAGTAGTGGAAGTTGATGAGTATTGAAAATATTTATCTTCTTCACAAGTGGGTCAGGTGAGGTTCTAAGAAAGGACGAGTCGTTTAACGTGTGGACCAGGGCAGGGCAGGGTAGGGTGTTTCAAAACCTGGAAACTTTCCATTTGATGGCTTTGGATTTTTTTTTTGGAGTCAGAGAAAAAGGAAGCATGAGCATGTGCACGCACGAGACCTTTCCCTCCTTCCCATCTTTTCCCACGCCCAATTACATAGCTAGGCATCTCATTTTTATTTTTATTTTTAAATATATATAATTTTTTTGGTTAAAGGTGTTTTCCTTTATTACTTTAATTTTCAATATATAAATTTAAGATTGTGAAATAATAATATTTTAAATGGATACTATACTAATTGATTGTGAAAAAAAAAAAAAAAAACAATTGTCACCACTTACCATGAATGTCAAAATGGGTATAATTTTGGATTTTTTTTTAGATAGTTTTAATATTTTTTGTATTTATTAAACTTATATACAATTTGAAAATGAGAAATATGCATTAGTATAGTCCACATTGTCCAAATATAATTAGGATTTGCAATGAACGCAAAAGTTATGGGTAACATTCTCCTTGCAAGCAGATTTTCAAGAATGGGTTAAGTTCTTTAGGATTCGTCATGGTTCAAAGGAGGTTTATGCTAGGGATGGATGGGTCAGGTTTCGCCTAGGTACTGTGCAATGTATAAGCCAAGGGTTGTGATCAGAACACAGGCACGAAGCAATTATTATATATGATTATTTGATTTATATTATATCCTAAACTCAATAGTTTGACAAATAAATGCAAACCCTTGAAATCGTAGGTCCATCTCCCACCACTTACCTATTCAAAAAATAAAAAACATAAAAAGGCATAGGTAAATATTACAATGATCATTACCCTTTACATAATTAATGAAATCTAGCTATCAAGTACTGTACTTAAAGTGATGGATTAAATGCAAATTAAATACATTAAACAAAGGTAGAATGGAAAAAATATATGTATTTAATAAGAAGGCATTGCCTTACTTAATATTATAAATGATCACATAAATTAAGGAGATGATTCTAATTACGTCAACCTTATATATATATATATATATATAAATGCTCAAATAAGGAGAATAAAAATGCCCGAACTAATGGGGCATGAGCATGAAGCTAGCTGCTTTGATTTGTGGACAAATCATTGCTTGTAATCTACTCAGATTAATATAATATAGCTCCAAAAAAAGGCTAGTCTCATCTATATTTCTCTATTGCTTTCGGTGTGCTGCTACCTAGTTGTTGTTGATATGAAGCTCTTTTTTATTAATATATTATAATCAGAGCAACTGAAATAGTATATATACTTAATTATATAATAAACAATGACGATCAAAAGAATAGTAAGCCCAGTTCCACCTGATGTAGCTGAGGAGCCAGCTATCGGAGAATGCCTTATATCTAAATCTATATCTACGCGTATGTAGCCCATCATCAGAAAAAAATAAATAAATAAATAAATAAATAAATATCTTCTACTTACCATATACCATATATCATATACCATATCAATATAAATATAAATATATATATATATATATATATATTTTTTTGAATGTCATAAGTTGACGTATCAAGTTATAAGAGAAAATAAATAAATAAATAAATATTTTCTGCATACCATACACCACATCAATATAAATATATATATATATATATGACTGTCATAATCAACCTTAGCATAAATATTAGACAAAACAGTGATCCAAGGACTTATTTATTTTTTCAAATAGTTAAATTAAATAAATAAATAAATAATTTTTTCCTTAATTTTTAAATTTCAAAAAAGAAAAAAAAAACACTAAACATGACCCTGTTCAGACTCAACTTTATTATGTGCAACCTCTTTAAAGGCAATTCAAATTGACAAATAAAAATGTGTAAAATACAAACCATGCATTATGAGATAATAATTTAACAAACATGCGCCACACGAGACTCTTAATTACTACAGTGGTCGTTGATACAAGTCTAATTTAGAGAAGACTTTACTAATAAGAAAAATGATGATCTACAACCATTAAAGACCAGGTGTGTACAGGGCATGTGAGATTTGAATAAAATGAATAAAACTTTGTTGGAATGTACATAGAGGAATTTAGTATGAAACCAAGGAGATGGAATATTACTAAATCTATGTTCACATTAATTACAGGGTATCGATTAATCAAATCTAGAAACTTCTGATGACAAATTAATTTAAAGTCATTTAATTATGTACATGTCACATTGCTATATGCTAGTTCTATCAATTTTTTTTTTAAAACTTTAGAAGACCTACCCACAAAAATAACTCAGCTCTCCCTAGCATTATTATTTAAGTAGGACCAACCGAGAATTAAGATTTAATTAATCAAAGATTTATATTGCATAATGATGTTATTTATTTCTAAAAATATATTTGTTATTGTATCTTGAAGTAAGGATGTCAATCCCTTGTTTTTTTACTTTAATGTCAAGATTATATTCTTTGTTGTTGTTGTCTTTTTTTCATTCTACAATATTTACATTGGACTCCAACCATCATCAGATATATCACTCTAAGAGTAAAGAGTGGCATATTATAGGGCGAGTTGAAAACACTAAAAATCAACTTTTAATCATTTTAACTAATTTCTTATTTTTGATGAGTTTGTTATTGTTAAGTTGAGTGAATTACACCTTAATTTTAGGCATATTTTAATAGACGCGCTCGCCAATATAGAGTTGGTGCAGTTTGTAAGAATATGACTTTAAAACTCAAAGGGTCTAGATTTAATTCTTACCATCGTCTCGTTCTAAAGGGCGAAGGAGATTAATGGATCAGAAACGAGCCTGATACCTTCTCAAGAGTGTGATATGACGATGAATGATAATAGAGCTGATTATACAACTAATTATTAATTATTAATATATTTTTTTTAGAAAATAAAAAAAAAAATCACCAAATTCAAGTTGTTAGTTTTTAACCATGCATGGTCGTAGTTCAGTTGATCAACAAGGCCCACGCGGCTTTGTCATAGGTTATATAGTTGGATGCCTCATTGGCATTTGTATTATGAGCCACTGTCTTTTCCTTGCTTGCAGCTTTTCTATACGAATTTGAAGAAAAATTGTGATATGTTGTGGGTGGATTCGGAAAGAATCCCACATGCATCTTCATTTCCTTGCACTGGCAATAACGCATTTTCTTGGCACTGACACAAAGAGGAATATATAGTCTCACACCCATACATCTAGCTACCTCCAATTATTAATGTATATTGTAAATTGATTTACTACAACAGATCATATTGCCATTTATAACAAGGCTATATATGTGATAAAAAATTTCCATGTATGATGATTAACTTTATGTTTTAAATAGCTGACAACAAGCTACACATATATGGCATTATTGGTCCAAACCTCTAGGTGGACATATGCCACAAAGAATTTTATGCAGAATTTATTAGTACAAAGTCCATTTTAATTCAAATAATAAAGGCATTCTGCTCTCACCTCAAACGAAGACTAATCTCATACCTAAAGGGTATATGAAAATACCTTGTGAAAAATCAAAGAAAGAAGTTATAAGAGAAAAAAAGATCTGTTAATTTCTCTTATGAGTATAGAAAATTCAACAATTCACGATTAATTAGTAAAAAAAAAACCTAGTGTGCCCCTTGTATTAATTAGTAACTAATTTAAGAAAATAAATAAATAAAATTTATGTAATAAACTAATAAGTGGTGTTTATTGTAATTCCGTTATCATTTGAATTATAATTAAATATGTATGACAACTTCATTAATACTAAAATATGGACCTAAAGGTGGTTAAATAAAGATAATAACGATAGTGATAAATTTAGGCCGTTAGGTGGGTGGAAGGGACTTACAATTTCACTTCTATTATATACAAAATTAATAATGTCAACCCAAAAGTGAAAAAAAGTTGAAAAAAATCACAAGTTCGTCATAGTTAATGTCTTCTTTTTCTCTACCACCCAATAGCATCTGCAGCTGCACAGATGATTTTGAATTATTTTTTTTAAGCCCAAAAGTACTGACTGTGGCACTCGGGAGTAAAGAAGAAAAGTAAGAAAGAAAGAAAGAGGATTGTTGGGTTATTGCAAGACAGAGAGAGTGTGTGAGTGGTGCCACTTAAAGTAGTAACACAATTCCATGCACCCACGGTGAATATATGGTGTACCGTACCTTAAGCTCAGTTGAGAGAAAGAGGCCCACGCGGCTTCGATCTCTTTATTAGTTGGACTCCTCTTATGACTTCAACTCATCAACTCAATGAATGGAGATTCTTCTATACATTCATTCCATTATGAGCAACACCTTTTTCATTCTTTCACTCGGTTATGCATGGGTTAATACTCCCAAACCCAAGTACAACAACACAGCTTTGGGATACGGAGAACCATATTCGTAATCTGACTTTTCTGCCTTCCAAAGACTTTTCCTCTCTATCGATCTCTCACGGCTCATCATGCACCAGATATCCAAATTATGCATGTAGTAATAATATGTTACAAGTAATAAATCGAAATTAAGTTATTAATTGATCCTACTTTTAATTGGTTATTTTCTACTTCATTATCTTTTTGCCTTTTGATTGTGGAAAATTTTGTATGAACCCTAAGGCGTTCATACAAAGTTCAATATATATATACAAGCACCTTCCCAGTGTTTGGATGACAAGAAAGTTGCAATGAATCCCAACTCATTGGGATGTTAAGGGACCTGCGCGATACATTACACAATCCCTACCACGATGTCTAGTGTCTATAAAGCATTTTTCATGTACTGTATCTTGTGTGGATTTGTCATGAAGAAGAAAGAGGTTGCAAGCTTAAGTCCCTTAAAACTTTTTGACAGTGCAATAGCTAATTTTCTTTGATTTATAGTATTATACATGGTTTAATGAAGATCAATATTGTAACCTTACTAATTGAATTTTACATAATCCACAACAATTTGATGTTGAAAACCTAATGAGCACACAAAACTCCAAACTAGAAAATGTTGAAGAAAGAAAAAGACTTGAACTTGTACATTTTGTTTGGTTTGAAAATAAGCAATACATAGGTTTTTTTTTTTTTTTTTTTTGAGTACTGACATAAGGTTAGAGGATACTAATACTTGAGTCAGAGGAAGCCGAAACCCCTCAGTAAAGCCAAGAAGGAGAGAACAACAGCGAGAAACACAAGCAGACCTGAATGAGGATCATGCAAACCAATTACCACAGTCCCGCTCCCACTTATTTACAATGAGAGAAAATCAAACTTCTAACCTCGAGTGAAGGGATTCGGATGCACATCGTTAAAATTAGCAAACGTTCGCACATAAGGTATTTATAGGACCCTACCTAGGATAATATAATAAATGCACACATTATCAACAATATTTGAACCTAGACATAAATAAATCACTAAGTTCGTGAACTACATTCTCTTAGGTACATATATGAATTCATTAACTCCTATATACATTCATGAACTTTTTAACCATGTTCACGTTAAAAATATATTTACCATATACCTTTCAAATGAATCATGTTTACTATATATATAAGTTAATATCTAAAACATTAGAAAAGCAAGACAGGTAGAGATCTTAACCATCTATTTCAAAAAAGAAAAGAGAACTTAACCACCACCAAATATAAATTACTTTGTGTCCATACAATTAATTAAGCAAAATGTTTATGCGAGATTAATCCACTCGGTCAATGTCATTTGTAGGTTTCAAAAGAATAATTTGTTCTAAAGCATGCCTATTATTGGAAAAAAATTTCCACAACCCTATATATATATAAAGTAAACAAATACAAAGAAAAAAATGAAAAAAAAAAATCTTTCTCCTCTTCTATTCTCGACCATAACCTGTTGGTTCTTCAAATTATTTCAAATCATGAGCATGAAACATAAGATAACCCATCAGACAAGACGATTGAAATAAGTTATTTCAGCAGTGCTCCTCAATGCTATGCTATTGTTTTTGCATAGAAACAAAATATTTATTTTTTCTCCATACTATTATAAAAAGAATACTTAAAAGAGTTTACTGCATGGCCATTTTCACCAGACTTTCAAATAAACCTTCCAAACTTATGTTATATGATTAATATGATAATTTCATAACCTCTCGCTATCTCCACTTCTCCTATTTTTATGCTATTTTACATTAAATTTATTTTTCCCTATCTTTGGTAAATCTAATATTTTACTATTTTTTATTCTTTTCTTATTTTTAAACTAAATACATTTTAAATAATTTAATATAAACATTGTTAATAAATATATTAGCAAAATATTAATATTAATATTAATTATATCTTTCATTTAAAACTAATTAATAAAAAAGAAACGTGTTCAACACGCGCACACAAACTAGTTTCAGATAAAAATAAAAGAAATGGGCCCAAAGCCCAATTACACAACCCATTGGTCCAATACGAACGTTAGCCCCAAATCGAACAGTTCCTTATCCAGAGATACAAACGTTACCGGTTACCGATCGCGCGGGAGAAATCACTGCGTCTCTTCCCGCCATGTCGTCGACGGCGAAACTCACTGTGATCGAGGCGACGCCGGAAAGTTTCCAAGAATTCGGTCAGGTTATCGAGGCCTCTCCGGACGGCGACGAGTTCGGTCCTCGAGATGCACAGTTAGATCTCAGTCGAGGGATTCCTAGGTATCCTTGCTTCTCTTCACTACCATCTGTAATTTCGTTTCTCTCTGTTAGGGTTTTAAGTCTTTCACGCGAATTATCGGTGGAAATTGCATCGAATTACTCGGTTTTTATTAGAAATACAAATATAATATTCAAAAGTAAATCTTTTTTTATCGAATGATTGGATAATCTTAGTCGAATTAGGTCATTTTGATTGATTGGATATTGGTTTTACGTAATGCATTTTCCATGAATTGCATCGAGTTACTCTGATTATATTGGAAATAAATTCATAATCTTCAAAAATCGATCTGTTTTCTTTTTCTTTTTCTTAAATCGAATGATTGGATAATCTTAATCGAATTAGGTCATTTTGATTGATTATTGGATACAGGTTTTACGTAATGCATTTTCCATGAATTGCATCGAGTTACTCTTGATTATATAGGAAATAAATTCATAATCTTCAAAAATCAATCTTTTTGTTTTTGTCTTTTCTTTAATCGAATGATTGGATAATCTTAATCGAATTAGGCCATTTTGATTGATTATTGGATACAGGTTTTACATAATGCATTTGGAAAATCGGCCTCTTCAGTTTGGTAATATCACTCATCACGCTAGCGTGACTCGATGCCTTGGTTCAATTGGAGGCCATGTTTGGTATCTTGGAGTTGCTAAGGCATCCATTGTGGATCCGGATGAAGCTGATGGGGTTGGAGGCAGGAAGATTGTGAAGTCAAGATGCGGTCATTATTACATGCCTCCAGCTCCTGATGATGTACATGTTTTCCGGATTTCGGGTCCCAAGTTCATCAAGCTTAATGTCGGAACATGGCATGCAGGGCCTCTGTTCAAGTCTGATTCCATGGATTTCTATAATCTTGAACTCAGCAATACCAACGTGAGCATTCCTCCTTTTACTTTTTATTTAGCGCTTGTCATATTTTCTGGAGGTTTTGTCTTGGTATGTAGAACGTTGAACATTTTGTTTTCTCTGGGTGAACACGAAGGGTAAGTCTATTAACTTGGTGTGCATAATTAGCATCATACACAAGCTTATCTCAAGAAAGATGCAAATTCTAACATATTTGCAATTGTTTTAGGCATTAGAAGATTTTGTAATGATTTCATCAGGTTGAGCAATTAATGGTTTAATTTATCATCCAACTCTGGGTATCATTCTGATTAACCCCAGAACCATCAACACGTGAACCAGTTAGTATGCTATGCTTTATATTATGCCCAAAGGAAGCACTTTTGTTTGTATCTGTGTTTTACATGGTCAAAATATGGTTTATTTCAAAAAAAAATATTGAGAACTAATATTAATGTGTTTTATATATCTGTACTCATTCCTGCTACAGAATCTGGCTTTCCATGGTTTTATGCTTTTGAATAAAATATAGCAGTTATGAAAGAGATTGGAATACTTTTCATTAATTCATGATTCATCAGTGTTTTGTATGTATCAATGCTCGTGTTGTTTTATGATGTATGATGTGGTTTGAGAGCCATGGGAGAGGCTTATTGTACACTTCATTTGCAGTCAACTTTTTTTTTTGGAAAGAGAGTTGCAGTCAACTTTTATGTTTGAACATTATCTAGGAGTGGCAAAGTGTGACATTATTCTGTTAATTTGACAATGAAAGAAATTGCTAGGTAGAGGAGCTATCTGTTGAAAAAGAAAATATGTTACTTGAAACTAGAATTTATCCCTTATAATATGATACTAAATTATTAAATCCAACATGCATGGCTTAAACACGAGGGTTTAGGGTTTAGGGTTTTTCAACATGTAAAAGCATGCTTAAGACCTAGCATCAATATGTAAGCATGTTTGGAATCGTCTTAAGATCTAGGATCATCATGTAAAAGCATGGTTACAATTTGTTTATGCAAATCCAAGAACAGTTGATAAAATCTGGTGCATATGAAAGTTGGACAGATTCTTATGATACGGGATGTCTAAAAACCTTAGTTTATTCATAACTCTACAAGACATGCTAGTCTTCTATCAGTTTATTTATTTTCTGAACTAACAGTTAAAAGTTAACTCCTTTCTGATAGACTAATCAACTGATTTTCTCTCTCTTTTTTTTCCCTTTTTTTAGGTGTCTTTTTTTTTTTTTTGCATGCTTTTTAGTTTTCTTAAGTATTAAAATCAGTAATGAACAGCATAAATCATCCATTCAATAGTTTTTCTTATGAGAGGGACCTTTGTGAACAAAGGATATGAAGACGTGAGAATGGTGAAAGTTGAAGATGTCCAAAGGGGTGGAAAAATGTCAAATTGATTTGTTGGAAGATTAAGGAAAGATATTGATACCACAACCTAACAGAAAATATGAATCTAAAGAGGCCCAATTAATAAACAAGATTCATGTGGTCAACCCCAAATATTTTAACTAATGTTTTATGTTGATGTTAAATGTTAAGCTAATTAACAGGACAACCTGCCATTTTTTATATGAACAGATCCTCTAATATGACATTAATCGTTGATCATTGAAGTTGTTAGCTTGCAGAAAAGATTTTTGGTCATAGTGACATTGAAATGGTAACTGTTCTAGATACAGAGAAGCCTTATCACGGCAATCACTTTGGCCAAGTATAAGCATATCTTTGTTGAATACTTGATGATAAAAGTAACCCATTTCAACATGCAGGTGGTGGATCACACAACACATAACTTCAGGAAGGAAGATGGAGTAATCTTTTCGTTTGACGACTAGGTACATGGTTTTCTGAGGAAGACTTCTTGCTGGTGTACTTGACTGTACTTTAGTACTTTCCTCGTTCCTTGCAAGATACTTGCAAAGAAGGTAATGTTTGATAAACAGATCAAAGATCCTTTGTTTTTCTTATCTCAGACCAAGTTCTTGAACTGCAGTTATTCTGCAGGGAATCATGGTGCTTATCAGTTTGGGATGTTGTATGATCTTATCTGTTGGTCAACTTCATCTTCATATGTATACTTGATTGCAGAGTATATGAGCAACAAAGGCAATTTTTTATACGTCATAGGCACAATTTGTGTGTGCCCATGTTTTTGGTAGGCAACAAACGGAGGCAGAGGATCTCTGAGGAGTTTAATTTATTTTAGCAAATGAAAAATAGTATGGTAGGTATTTCTTGTTAAAAATGTTTTCTAACAGGGAACATTCTCTGCTCAGCAAAAATGCCCTTTTCAAAGTATATCCTACTTTTGTTGTTATCACCAGTCTTCTGTTGGTGTCTCAGCTTTCTGCATACAGAAAAATAAGTACCTTTTATTCATAATGACCTTAGAATGCTTCAAGAGTCAAGATGAACTTCAACCTTGTAAGCTCAACTTGGTGTGCCTCTGCCCTTGAATTATAAAATGTAAATCTACAGTTCGATAATCAGCCAATCATATGTCAAATATGTGATACTGAGTGCTCCATTGTCAATTTGTCATGATTCCTTTTTAGCAGTTTGTGGACTTCTATATTCATTTCAATTGGAGAATGTTCCCATGCTCTATAGCCAGTTGGATTTTGATGTAGTTCCTTTTGTAAGTGGATTAGTTTACATGATGCAATCAAGTTCAGCACTTTTACTTAACAGCTAGATGGTGCAGGGTAGGGACTCATGATCGAGCATGTGTTTAAACGAGCATATTATTTCCTATTATTTTTTAGCCTATGTTTTGGTTAACTAAAGCTCACTTTGGCACTTCCTATTTGTGTATTTTGTTTCTTATTCAGTTTAAGACTCTTGTTTAGTATAAATAAGGCCATTGGCCATTAGGAAAGACAGTTCATTGATTTATTGAATTCTTCCTTTAAGACATTTAATCTTTCTCTTGTTTGTTTATTTTCATTTCTTTGGTTCCACGGAAGTACAGAACGAAGTTGCATCACTAGAGCAGTTCATTTTTGTTGTGTATTTGCATGGAAGAGTGTTTGAAAAGCATAACAATCAAGACCTAGGTGTGAATATAGGTTGCTGAGTTTTATAGCTTTGATGAATTTTTACTTTTGATGCTCCTTTCCAGACACACTTATGTATGTGATTATTCTGCTCTGATACAACTCAATTCCTGCATTTCCTTGTGCTCATAAGCTCCTGCTATTTTGGTATGACCATCAATTTCTTGTACTAAGGATGGCCTAGATGTCAACTTATCTGTGTTGGATTTGACTATCGGGAAGGAAGTAACATCAATTTGTGGCATTAGTTGTAGTCATTCTGTGCTGTATCTTGATATCCTATATGAAATCAGAATTCTTCGGTCCCAGAACTGATGGGAAACATTTTGAGATCAGCTTTCTTACTGCTTCTTATTGTGCATTGAGTTATAAAAACAAAAAGGTCAATTAAACAAAGCGCCTTTAAACTTTTAAAAAAAGAAAAAGGTGGAGCAGGTTAATCCCAATTGGGCATTTGTTGAGAAACCAACACCTAACATTGGGCTTGAGAACTCCTTGGCCAATTCAGGCTGGCTTGACTTGGATTGAGCACTTTAGATCTTGACTTACAGTTAGTTGCCTTTAACCCACCCTGACCTCCCAAGTTTTGCAGTTCTGGAGAATACTTTGTGAAGTAGTATTTGTTAGATAATCACTAAAAAAAAAAAAAAAAAAACTATAACTATCTGCAGGTAGAACTTCAGTAATGGAAATTCTCTGCAACTCTGTTAATCTTGAAGATTAATAATTTTCAAAAAACTGTCTATCCCTTTCTGTTATTTTTCGTTTTAATGAAAAACCATATCAGTTCTTCTATTTTTAAACAAGCTGTACTCTTCCAAACCAAAATAATAACTTACAAATCCCCCTTTATTTTGCATACAAAATATACATGATAACAAAATTAAACAGAAGAAGAAAGAAGAAAGGAAACACAGGAATATGTTATATAACACAAACATACCAAATCATACTTTTAACCCCCTTTGAAATAGAATTTTGGCAGCTCAAAGGCGGATAACGGCGGGATGTGACTTAGTCATTCTGGCATGACCATAGGGTTCATTTGTGTCGCTTCTCCTGCTATTTCTGTAGGCAGCATAAGTAAGGCCATAGAGGAAAACCAGAACGACAAGAGCCACAATGTTGATCAAAGAAACCTTCCTCCAGCTCTCCTTGAGGCTCTCCAGCACTCCTGCCTTGCAAGAATCACAAGTGTAACACAACTGCTGCTGATCGTTGTTCCACCTTGCACAATCCACAGAGGTTCCCAATGGTGGTGGTCCTGGGTTCCACATTGTCTCATTAACATAGATGAAGTTGCACTCCGTTGGTGGCTTGCAGCAACCAGACTGTAAGTCCATTTCCACACACAAAATAACCAATTTACCCAGTTTATAATTTTCTTTTTCAAGTCTAAAAGTGTAGGTAGCTGGCAAAAATAATGATTGATTTAAATGAAATCTGAAACATCCATCGTGTATTTGATGGTTAACAGCATGATTTAGAAAAGAAAAAAAAAAACTAGATGATTTGTGGATTTCTTGATTATTAAGGATGTTTGATCATCCTCCTAAAAGAACATTGTAAGAGCTAGCTAGAGACCCTTGATTGTTGCAGACATTTGATTGAACCAGTTTCTGAGAAGGAGAATCAATTTTTCCTAGGATCCACCACACTGTATATGATTGCTCCTCAGGTTCAAGTATATGTTCACTATGTGCTACCACCAACCATGATGTGAGTTAATGGCAGTTGTCAACTCTATTATCCCCCTCTGCCCTTCACACCACAAGGCAAAAGATAAGGAAAAAAAAATTAATACGAAAAATATATTTTAAAAATTCTCATAAACCCAACCAAACTATTAGTTATTTATGTTAAAAACCACTCAATCTAAAAGCTACAACTATCAAATAAGGGTTCAATAATGCATATCAAGCTATCATCAACATTCCCTCTAACGTGCAGCCCCATCTTGCAAATGAAGAGCCAGAAGAGAAGAAAATAAATACTAATTATGCAAATGAAAAATATGTAAATGTCAATAATAAAACTTGAATTCAATACTTCTTTCAAAATCAAGGCTCTAATGTCATGTTAGAAACCACTTAATCTAAAAGTTATAGCTATCAAATAAGGGTCCAAGCATATCAAGCTATCGCCAACAATTTAGTTCTTTTTTTTTTTCTTTTTTGTCCATGATTTTCATCTATATTTATTATAAATTGACTGAAAAAAAAGAGGCCTAATATCATCTGTCCTTACCTCTATGGGAGTGAGTCTTCTTATGTAGAACATTTCAGCTGGCTCAAGTATTCCACCAGGCTCTCTTCTCATCCTCCCGCACACTTTAGAGTCCCTAATGCAAGAACTGATCTCAACCCAATACTTCTCATCAGCCACTCTCTCCTCTAACCATCCTGAGTAATCCATTAGGTAGTAATCACAATAAACTCTCCCTAAAGCCACTCTCCCTGACCCTCTTGCTGTCACTCCATAAGCAAAGATCACAAAACCTATCAAAGCAGCAATAATAAAGAACATAACCACAAGATAAAACCTCAAAAGGAAAGTGTTCCTGTAACAAGCTCCTGCAAAGCCAGCCAATGAGACCACCATGATTGATATGCCTATTACTATCAATGGCCATTCCAAGAATCTCATGCAATCTGTAGTGTTGGCTCTGCCGCTTAGCCATATTCCACCACCCAGTACTGGAATTGATGCTAAAAATGTTAAGAAGTTCAAGAAACCAACCAAACTGTTGCTAGCTCCCATATTTTCTTCTGCTTTTCTCTTCTTTCTTTCTTTCTGCCAATTCCAAATTAAAGATTACTTTAGAAGGCTTCCTTTATTAGAGAAAGTGACATGGTTTCCTTAGTTTTGGGTAGCTTGGTCTGCTATGAACCAAGTGTATGAAAGGAAGAATATGGGGCCAAAATGTCTAGAGGTTGTTTATTTTAAATATACATCACCATCTTATTTAATTGGTACAACTAGCAATCTTTGCCACCCACCTAATATGTTTTAGTATATGGCATATATATTCTCTTTTGACCCATTTCAATAGGATAATGTATTTGATTTTTTATCATCATTTGGGGATATTTTCTTAATCCATCTATGAATATTCAGGTGTTTTCTAGTGTCTATAAATTACACTAAAGGTCAATTCCCTACCTCTCTTTTTTTTATGACTTGGAGTAGGTACGTGTACCCTTAACTTGTGGGAGACGTCTGGTTCAATCATCTCCGTAGGGCCCAATGGAGAAGAAGCTTGGAGCTTCTTGTGGGCTCTCCTCACAAGTAACTGCCAATAGGAAAGTTCTTTGTCAGAGAAAGAGAAAGGACATTTGCTTTCATAATTAAGGGAAAAGACAAGTGTGTGTATGGTCCCCTCCTATCTTGTTGTCATTCTTTATCAATTAATCTTACAAATTAGATAAAGCTAATGAGATTATCTTAACCTAATTTAAAAACATCCATAGCTAGCTTTATTTATCATAGATTCGGTCAAACATTATTCATGTCACATATATGTTATTATAGTAAATAGTAATCACTGTTTGTGAATGTCTGCCCAACATATATGTTGTATATATCCTATTTCAACTTTTTGGACGAATAAAGACTTCTTTTTTGTGAGATGATGCCCACTTCCCACTAATTTCATATAGTCATATACAATTTAATAGTATTGGTGGCCACTCTAATAAATAGTGAGAGACATAAACTCGAACCTAAGACTTTTTTTTAAAGTGAATTTTAAGTATTTTGTACCTACTCACTCTCTCAACTCTTTGTTATTGTTAGTTGATCAATAAAAACATTTTATTTAAAGTTCTTTATTAATAGGTAAATTGTAACACTCCGCAATTTTAATTAAATATATACGTTGAAGTACGCGTATATCGAGATGTATAATGTATGTATTTTATACGTATGAGCTAAATATACGCATAAAAATACACGTATTTAGCTAAATATACGTGTGTATGAAAATAAATAAAATTATTAAATAAAGAATATGAGTTGTATTAGTTGAAGTGAGTTGAATTAAATTGATTACTTTATGGGGTTGGTTAATGAAATATGAGGATTGAAGTATGATTTAATGAATTAATGAATAGTATGATTGAATGAATGAAAATAAAAATTGATGGGAGAGTTGATTAATTATTGAGATGAGGAGCGTTGGATCATTGTTTTATATAAATATCATCTCTCAAACATCTCTTTCAATGCTGAATAAACAACAAAATAATAAAATAGAGATCTTTTATTTGACTATATGTTTCAACGTGTAAAAGTGGAAGGATAATATATACATTAGCATATTATTTCATTTTTTTTTATTTCATTCTCACACCTCATTCTCCATTTTCTCTCACCTTTTTCTCATTCTCTCAACTTCTCTCTCACACGTTAAACAAAAAAAAAAACTAATAGAAAGGGGTGGAAGGAAAGAAAAGTCTGCAGAAAGAAGAACGAGCAGACAGAGAGAAGAAGCAGAGAGAAGAAGGAGGAGAAGGAAAGGGGAAACGCAGAATTCGCGTCCAATCGAGCCTCGCGGTAAGTGATTTTCAGTCTTTTTCTTCGTGAAATTACTATCTAAGCAATTCTAGCGGAGAAATTTTGACTGTGGGAGCCGTTTTACGGCGTTTTAATAAATTGGGGTTTTGACCCCAACGTGAATGAAAACTCGCTAAGAAGGTAAAAAATGCTCCCTGGACTGTCGGGACTCCAAATCTGTGGTTAGATTCTATTTATGTGTTTTGGAGACCATTTGACAATTTTAATACAATTTACATCTTTTGGATGAATAGTGATGAATAGTAAATTGTAAATAGTAAATAGTAAAGTGAATAGTGAATAGTGAATAGTGAATAGTGAATAGTGCACAGTAAATAGTAAATAGTGAATAGTGCACAGTGAATAGTAAAAGTGAATAGTGCATAGTGAACATTGACCAGTGATGTAAATAGTACTGTGCACAGTGATGAGACCAGTGATGCGAACCAATGAAACCCCAGTTTGAGATAATAAAATAGTGAAGAACTGAATTCCGGACGTTGGAACATGATATTTGGATATGATTTGATCGTTTTAGTAACTAAGGATATGGTGTCGTGAAAATATAATTTGGACATCTATTTTCACTGTTCTTTCTTGTGGAAATATCTAGATTGACCACAGAAACGATTTAGTAGTTTCTTCAACTGCTTATGAGTCATAAATGGATTTATTATTCGTGATTTGAAGTGAGTTGAGAAATTAAAGATGTACATAGATATGAATACATGAAATTGAATTATGGAGTGATTGTGACAGGTTAAATTAGTTGGATTTAACTTGGAGCTGGACTCGAAAGCGAGGATGATTGAGTTTAAGTGGAACGTGTTGTACTGTGAGTATAGTTTTCTTGATTTGGTTTTTGTATGACATTATACGCATATAAAATGTTTGATTGTATGCATGTTATATTTATATATAATGCATTGAGTTTTATGGATCATGCAAACTGATTTTAGCATTTGGAGTTTGTAATGATGAGGCTTTGCGATTCCTCATCGTCACTTCGTTAGGAATTAGACCCGGATGAGGTTTTGCGAGTCCTCATTGTTAGTGGTCTGTCCTAACAAGGGTTGCGATCCTTGAAATGACTATAAATTGGGTAATAAGAAGCTGTGTCTACCTTGTACGGCCATACAAGGGATAGACCCGCTCTCTAGCCTTGCGGAGGAGGGAGATTGTGCATTATGTTATTGAAAATCATGAAATTTATGATGTTGACATGTACAATATATTCATTGAATGATGCATGTGTTGCATAAATATTTGAAATGATTTTAAATGTCATATTTCTCTAAATGTATATAATTGTCATCTCAAGAACTATATTCACTGAGCTGTTGTTTGCTCACCTCATTTCCTCCAATCTTTCAGGTATTGAGTCGAAGGGAAAAGAAACTTGTCTGGTATGTGTATGTATGCTTGGAGGAAATAAATTCTATTTACGTTATTTTGATATGTATAATTATCACACACGATATATATGTAATATCACCTAGATGGGTTGTGTGGTAAGATTATATAATGCTTGGGATGATGAAATGAGATGATCATAGATAGTTAGTTGGTGAGAATTTCATTTGTGGAATGAATGGAATCAATGTGAATGGAATGATCATCTTTATATATATGAGATTTGATTTGATGTGTGGTATAGAAAAAAAAAATATTCTGTACATTTTGGGAAGGTTTGTGAGAGTACGTATTACGATTGGGCATATGTTTTTACGGAACATGTTTCCGGCTTTTAAGACGGAAACATGTTTCATGTTTTTAGGCTATTTTGTAATATATAGGTGAAATGGTTGTCAATGAAAACAAGAAAAAAATGTGTCAATGAAAACAAGAAAAAAATGTAATGGAAAATTTATCATGGTATCAGAGAAGTCGTCAGATCTTGCCTTGGTAGCGCCGCCGCCGGCGACGGCAACATCAGCCTCATCCGCCCGTTCTGCCGGAGGATTGTCATAGTGATTGTGATTCGTCTTCGTCGGTTATTGACGGAGATTTTGTGTCGTCTTCGTCTCGGTCCTCTTCCTTTTGATCTCAATCTCCCCCCCCGATGGATGATGATCTGGTTGATGGTGGTGTTGGTGAAGATTTTCAGAGCACTGCCTCGTGCCTTTTGATATGCGAAAAGTGTTACAGATCTTGAGAGATCTTGATCACGTTTTTTTTGGTTCGTTTTCCTTATTATGATGGTAGATTTATATGGCTAGTAGTGGTTTGATGTTTATGGGATCTAATTAATGTTATTTTCTTCAACTTCATGGGCTTCAAAATCTGAAAAAGTCTGTTTTGTTAAAGTTGAGCTTGAGCTCGAGATCTATTTTGTTCCAAATCTATTTTCTTCTCCTTCATTTCCATCTCCTTATGCTAATAATTATCAAAAAGAACCAACTTCAACAGTCTACCGGCGTAAACAGTCGACCGGCGACGGAAGACCGGCGACAGGCGACAGGCGACAGGCGTGCTGCATTGGTACGCGTACTGGGTTGGTGCGCGTGTCGCGTTGGACAGTGCGCACTTTGGGCAGTGTGCGCGTGCTTGGTGCGCGTGCTGCGTTGGTGCACGTGCTGTGTTGGCAGTGTGCACGTGATTGGTGAGCGTGCAGAGTTGGTGCGTGTGCGCATGCGGATGAACAGTGCGTGCACAGTGGACCGGAATGCACAGTAGACCGGCGAACAGTGGACCGACGCGAACAGTAGACCGGCATGAACAGTGAACAGGCGTGAACAGTGACCGACATGAACAGTGAAACAGTAGAGGCTGTGGAATGTTCAGACTGGCGCTCAGCTGTACTCGTTCAACTTTAATTCACCGGCTAGATCTGTGAAATTTTCTGTTGGTGATAAGCTGGCTGTGTGCGCGTGATTGCTGCGTGTGCAGCGTTGGTGCGCGTGAGCGTGCTGCGTGAAGAGTCTTGACAAACATGATTTCCATCAAATTTTAAGATATTTCCATTATCTAAAATCGAGGTGATGTGTGGATCATGTGTGACATTAAAAATATTCTAACTTTTGGTGATGTGTGGATCATGTGTGAAATTAAAAATATAATAACTTTTGGAGGCCGCCCACAAGACTTAGTGGACATTGTTAGGTTTTTTTGTCTTGTTTAAGACATTAGCATGTGCATGAAAATGCTATATTTTTCACCTCGCCCAACACTAACCTTTCAGAACAGTGGACCGGTGTGAACAATAGACCGGCGTGACTAGCGCGTTGGGCAGTGTGCGTGAACAGTGCGCATTGGGCAGTGCGTGAACAGTGGTCATTGGGCATTGTGCACGTTGGACAGTGTGTGTACAGTGCACACTCGGATTAGTTCTTTAACCTCCACGTGTGCTCATGGCCGGCGGAGGACATAGTTTATCGTCTGTCCGCGCACATAAAACCGGCGGGGCTGGAACTTCATCTGAGCCGCACGAAGGGAACTCGCAGGGGCTGGCGGGTGCAACCGACGTTGGGGCTCTTGCATGTGTTTCTGCAACGCAACTGCAGCAACTTCTTGCATTTTTGAACTTCGACAAAACAAAAGATCGACTACATGGTAAAAACAGTCATTTTAGTTGGATTATCGATACAGGAGCGTCGAACCATGTGACGTGCGACTTGTCTATATTGAAGAATGTGAGAAAGGTGCAATACTGTCCGGTGGGTTTGCCGGATGGAAACACAGCAGAAGCAAACCAAGAGGGGAGTGTCGTGCTGCCAGGAGGATTAAAGCTCGACAATGTGCTTTATGTCCCACAATTGACATGCAATTTAATTTCTGTTACGCAATTAATCGATGAATCAAATTGTGTTGTACAATTCACTAATAATATTTGTGTTATACAGGACCAACCGACGAGGAAGGTGATTGGAGCGGGTGAAAGATTGGATGGACTTTATTTTTTCCGTGGCGTTCCTCAAGTGAAGGTCTTGACAGTGGATGGTGATTCGTCGTTCGAGTTGTGGCATCAACGAATGGGGCATCCCTCTGAGAAAATATTGAAGATGATTCCGGCTGTAAGTTATTCTCGTAGTTCAAATAATAAATCTTGTGATGTGTGTCCGCGTGCAAAGCAATCTAGATCTAGTTTCCCCATTAGTACGAATAAAGCTGGTAGAATTTTTGAACTTGTTCATTTGGATTTGTGGGGACCTTATAAGACTCATTCTTCGTGTGGGGCTACCTATTTTTTGACAATAGTAGATGATTTTTCAAGAGGAGTTTGGGTCTATTTACTTTGCAACAAAATGGAAGTTGAATCTATGTTTCTTAATTTTGTTGCTATGATTGACCGTCAATTTGAACAAGTGATAAAACGTGTGAGAAGTGACAATGGGACCGAATTTAATTGTTTACATGATTATTTTCAAAATAATGGGATTATTTTTGAGACTTCTTGTGTTGGGACTCCTCAACAAAATGGGAGAGTTGAGAGAAAACATCAACACATTTTAAATGTGGCTAGAGCCTTAAGATTTCAAGGGAACTTACCAATCAAATTTTGGGGTGAATGTGTGTTGGCAGCGTGTCACTTGATTAATAGGACACCCTCTACTTTACTTAAGACTAAATCGCCCTATGAAATGTTGTTTGGGAAAGTGCCTTCTTATGATGTTATTCGTGTCTTTGGTTGTCTTTGCTATGCTCATAATCAACGACACAAAGGTGATAAATTTGCAAGTAGGAGCCGAAAATGTATCTTTGTTGGCTATCCTTTTGGGAAGAAAGGTTGGAAATTGTATGATTTAGAAACACATGAGTACTTTGTATCGAGGGATGTGAAGTTCTTTGAGAAAGAATTTCCTTTTATGTCAAACCAACCAACGAATGTGGTGACTCTTGTGCTGGCGAACAATGAGGATGGGGCATGGAGTGAGGATGAGGGTGTCGATGAGTGTGCTGCGTGCGTTGAGGGGGGGTTGGAACCAGCATCCACCCTCGAGGGGGGGTCTGGTGCTGCGGTGCTGCCCGCACATGAGGATGTGGGTGATGAGGGGCTGGAGAATACGGTAGGGGAGCAAGGTGTGGAAGTTGACAGTGAGCTAGGACGAGGAAAACGAACCAAAACTCCTTCAACACGGTATCGTGATTTTGTTACTCATACTATACGGAAAATAAGTCCATCTGAGAATTCATCAGCTCCTTCCTCTTCCTCAGGTACGCCATATCCTTTAACACATTTTGTGAATTGTGAACGTTTTTCTGTGAGACATAGAAATTTTCTTGCAGCTGTGACAGCGGGACATGAGCCAAAGCATTTTAAAGAAGCAATGAAAGACTCGGGATGGCGAGATGCGATGGGTAAGGAAATACGAGCCCTTGAAGCCAATGAGACTTGGGTAATGGAGACTCTTCCACCCGGCAAGAAAGCACTAGGGAGCCAGTGGATATATAAAATTAAGTATAAATCCGATGGCAGCATAGAGCGACTAAAAGCAAGACTTGTGATCTATGGAAATCATCAGGTGGAAGGAATTGACTACAACGAGACATTTGCTCCTGTGGCAAAAATGGTGACGGTTCGTACTTTTCTTGCAATTGCTGCTGTTAAAAATTGGGAAGTACATCAAATGGATGTGCATAATGCTTTCCTTCACGGTGACTTAAGTGAGGAGGTTTATATGAAGGTTCCTCCAGGTTTCAAAAATACAAATCCTAACATGGTTTGCAGGTTGAAAAAGTCGTTGTATGGTCTGAAACAAGCTCCCAGATGTTGGTTTGCAAAACTGTCAACAGCATTGAAGAATTATGGTTTTGTGCAATCCTATTCAGATTATTCCTTATTTGGGTTGTGCAGGGGAAGAACTCAGATCAACGTGTTAGTTTATGTTGATGACTTGATTATTGCAGGGAATGATAAGGTTGCATTGACAACTTTTAAAGATTACCTTGGCAGGTGCTTTCATATGAAGGATTTGGGAGTTTTGAAGTATTTCTTAGGGCTAGAGGTAGCCCGTAATCCAGAAGGAATTTTTCTTTGCCAAAGAAAATACACACTCGAGATAATTTCTGAAACAGGTTTATTGGGAGCCAAGCCTGCGGCATTTCCTATGGAACAAAATCACAATTTGGCCCTTGCGAAGGGCGAATTCCTTACGGATCCGGCGCCGTATAGGCGACTTGTAGGGAGATTGATTTACTTGTCTGTGACGAGACCTGATCTTGCATATTCGGTTCATATTTTGTCCCAATTTATGCAACAACCTCGTGAGGATCATTGGGAGGCAGCTCTCAGGGTCGTGCGATATTTGAAAAAGAGTCCGGGGCAAGGGATTTTGCTTCGTGCAGATAGTGACCTACGTCTAGAAGGGTTGTGTGATTCAGATTGGGCTAGCTGTCCACTTACGCGGCGTTCCTTGACAGGATGGTTCGTGTTACTTGGTTGTTCTCCTGTGTCGTGGAAGACCAAGAAGCAACAAACAGTGTCTAGATCGTCTGCAGAGGCTGAGTATCGATCAATGGCGGCAACAGTGTGTGAGTTAAAGTGGCTTCACCAACTTTTAAACGACCTAGGTGTGCGACATCCGAAGGGTATGAAGTTATTTTGTGATAGTCAGTCGGCGTTGTATATTGCTCAAAATCCGGTTTTTCACGAAAGAACAAAGCATATAGAAGCTGACTGTCATTTTGTTCGAGATGCGGTTACTGCAGAGATGATTTGTCCGTCATATGTTTCCACTCGTGTTCAATTGGCAGATATCTTTACAAAAGCGTTGGGAAAAGCGAACTTTGAGTTTCTACTCTCCAAGTTGGGTGTTCGGGATCTTCACGCTCCAACTTGAGGGGAGGTATTACGATTGGGCATATGTTTTTACGGAACATGTTTCCGGCTTTTAAGACGGAAACATGTTTCATGTTTTTAGGCTATTTTGTAATATATAGGTGAAATGGTTGTCAATGAAAACAAGAAAAAAATGTGTCAATGAAAACAAGAAAAAAATGTAATGGAAAATTTATCAGTACGTGAAGGCTGACAGTGTATTATATACTGTATATGGGTTTGTACAGTGTATAGTACGTTGTGCCGGTCATGACGTCAGCCTACGTCAGGGGCGTCGTGACATAAATGGTGGTGATATAATCGCCTCGCAGTTTAGATATCGACTTAGTTCTTGATAAATAGAATGAAAGAAATAGGTGTATATATATATTCCTTAATAAACAAAGTAGAGGAAGTAGATATATATAGTCGACAACAAAAAAGATTTATTGAGTTAATTAAGTAGGTGAGTGATGGATGGGTTTTGAATCCATGGCATCACAAAAGCTTGTGAAGGAAAAACCTCATATTTTATTAAAGTTATTTGACTTTTAGGTTTAAAATTTGAATTAATATGAAATAGTTTTATATAGTTTTGTTATTTATTCTAACTTATGATTAATAAATTTAAGCCCTACCTTACTTTCGGCTATGACCATTGACAAGCACCAGTCAAAGGTCCAGAACCATTTATGGTAGGGATAGGGTGCCCTATGGCCCACTGAAAAGTTTAGACCAAGGGTCCACAACTTGACACGTCTAAAATAATAATCAACTAAGGTCTGAACAATACTTAATATATTTATTTGGAGTTTTAATTTCTACATTTATTTTAGCCCATTTTCTAATGCAAAAAGAAGAACTCTTGTTTAGATTCTAGGTTCAAATTGATTTAAAAGCTAAACAAAACCAGCTAATTCAGAACTAAAGAATTTAGAAACAAGAGTTCATTTTTAATGATAAATCAAGCGAGGTAGAAGAAGCTGTGTGGTATCTGGTCAAGCTGCCAAGGTTTTTACCCTTTAGATGAAAATTTGTTAGGTTGTACATTTATTAATATAATCAATTATTTGTTAACATATTTGAAAAGTAGATACCCTCAATTGAAGATAAAATAAACTAATTAAAATAATTTAGACATATACAATAAACACCATTAAATGTGATAATTAAGAAGAGTGACCTATTAATAACTTATGAAATGATACAAGTAGAAGAAGACTTAAAATAATATGAATGTACATAGATAATTAAGAAAAATATAACAAAAAACTGTTAACTTAACCCGTCTTAAAAATTGAGTAGAAGAAGTAAATTCATATAACTAACCAACCAATAATAGTTGAAAAAAAGATTTTATTTAATTGTGTTATTTTTTTTTATTTTTTTTTAAGAAGAAATAAACAGTGCATATATTCATAAAATAGGAGTTTATAGCCAACAAAAGGAGTACCAAGGGTACTCAACATCATACAACAAACGAGAAGACAAACTAAGATGCGCAGCAGCAAAAACCAAAAAACATTGTAACCCAACAGCAAAATGACCAAAACATGACTCACAAAAAGGCAATCTCTCCAACTTCTAACCCAATCGTTAAGAGAGAAATCACCATTAACAATTCAAGCACTTGCCATAACAATAAGATCATTCCAAAGGTTATCATAACTCCCAGCGATCCCATAAAAAATCCATTGATCACGTTCTCTTCAAATCATCCATAATGTATGTAGTTCAAGAGTCAGCTCTCATCACATTCCTACCAAAGGAGTACAGTCTATTAGTGTTCACCAACATCAAGCAATCCTCAAGGGATGATGGGGGCGGGAATCTATCTCCGAGTCTGGCTTGTCATTCCCTCCATATTAATTGTGTTATGGAATTGAAAACAACTAGTTTAAAATAACTTAAGTGCCCTGTGAGACTGTGACGCAAGCAACCTCATCCATTATTTCATGAAGATGCCACGTCCACAAAAATACGACACGTGTACAACCAATTCCAATAACGTGGCATAATATATGACTGCCACCACATAGTAGTAGTAATAAGCAACTGCCCCTCCTCCTCTTTCAGTTTTCTCTTCACTTATTAACCGCACCCACAAACTCAAATCTATCGTAACTATCAATTTTCTCCTTCCTTGAGAGAGTTTACAGTAGCAGTTTTTTGTGGTGATGGCTTCAGCGACGTTTGTAGAAGTGTTATTAGCCATACTCCTACCTCCTGTTGGAGTTTTCCTTCGTTATGGCTGTGGTGTAAGTCCTTTCAAACACCAACATTAATTCCTCTAATTCAAAACCCCTCCTCTTCTTCTTCATGATGATGATTGATAAATTTGCAGGTAGAGTTCTGGATCGACTTATTGCTGACAATTCTGGGTTACATTCCTGGAATCATTTACGCCATTTACGTCTTGGTTGGAGGATGATATTTTTGAGATAGTTTTCGTTTCTAAATTCTTATTTGGAGTTGCTCTTACTTGTCAAATAAATAATAGGGATGGATGATGCCTGCCTTCTTATTCTGTACCATACTATACTATTCTCCCAAAAAATTTACATATATATATTTATTACCTTTCATCTCTGTAGTTGTTGTACGTACTATGTATGTATTTGCCAGCGTTCATTTGAACGCATTGCAGTGAATTTTTCACTTTGTTAACTATGCAATTACAATGGCATTTGCCAAAGTACATTAGAAAAACTGTTTCGAATGTGAAAACAAACTCTGAATTAACAGTCTGATCTCCTGTAAATTTACATATAACGCAAACAAGGTGCTACTAAAGTTGTGGGAAGATGAGATGCAATTGATGAAAAGTAATAAGGATCATCTATGTGGGAAGCCCGGATTCAATTACTTAAACAATCTTGGAACTGACCGTTTAGGTACTTTCCCTTCAAGTTTCAGCCGTCTAAATGCTTCACGCATGTGGCAAGGTCTGATTGGTCCACTCTCTTTTCTCTCGTTCATAATCGTCCTAGCTGCACCATCGCACGTCAACCCCTCATTAATGCAAGTCTTCAAAGAAATGCAGTAACTGTTGTTTCAGTTCATGAAATGCAGGCTCCAAATGGATTAGACTCAAACGGGTTCTACTTAAAATTTTAGCCGAGTGGCCACACAACTATTACTTCTACTAATACATACCAGATTTTATGCAACAACCCCCTTTTTACTGTATTTGGGGAAAACAAGAAGAAAATGCAAGAGATGAGGATAAGAAATAAAGCAACTACCTGTTTCAACAAGCTCTCCTACAAACATTTTGGCTATACCAGAAACAACGATTGTCATTGGAACTGAGATTTTTGGACTCCCAGTAATGCTTGATAGCAACTGCATTCAATTGGAAGCAGTTAGTATCAGAGTCTTAACAGTTACAATGACCAACATTAATCTCAACGTCTCAAATAAAATCTTGCTGCCATCTATCATGTAAGAAATCTAGAGCATAAATTTGTATGACTTGTTACCTCAAGTGGAGGGTGAAACATATAGAATTTTGTTCTATATTTACTGAATTTTGTCATTCAGATCTATGTAAGACTCCAAATTGTAAGGCTAAATTTTATTTCTTTTTGTTAACATAGAATTATCTTGTTTAACTTTCCCATCTTGCTTGAAATTTTGGTACCTAGATTTCTTATATGATAATACAAATTTTTGTTCTAAATTTCTTAAATTGTAGATAGCAGCAAGATTAGAAAGAGAGAAAGACAGAGAGAGAGAGGTAGTCACCCTTTTCATGTTTGATTTCTGAAACCCAGATCTTCGAAAGGATTCATACCTACTCATCTGCCCCTCAGTAAATTGAGATAAAATAGCCCTAAAACAGAAGCAGCACAATTATTACCTCAAATGGATAAATAGGTAAGTTCATCCAGACAACTAGTAGGTGTCTCCCAGACGGGTGTGTTGTTGCATTGTTGAAGTCAAAACGTTTATTACTAAATAGAATAAAAAGTATGAGTCCAGGAAACGTGTCTGCAAGCAATACTCAACTGCATCTTGGCCATCTTGTCAGGGTCACCACTGGATGGTAATTTTGAAAGCTCAACGTCCATGTTCTCTTCCTCCTCCTCTTCTTCCTCTTCTTTGCCCTTTCCAGCAGCTGTGTTGCTTGGCAAGGGAGTTGAAGTAGACGCTGATGCATTCTTGTTACTTAGGTTGGAAGGGTGATCACTTGTAGTGGCTTCATCATCAACTGTTGTTGATGGATTGTCAGCAAGGGCATCATCAGCAGCAATAGGGGACTCTGGAGGTGAATCATCCTGTTGCTCCTGTTCCTGTTGCTCCTCGAAAGCCACCTCAAACGGATCCTTCGATGACTGCTTCATTAGTTTGCTAATCTATTTAAATCTTACTCCTATATGCTTCTACAAAACCAAACCAAACCACTGCATTATGTTTATATCCAAGTCCAATTGAAGAACAATCAAATCACCAATAAGGAATCCTCCAAAATATCAGATCCATTCTCTGTTATAGCTAGAGGAATAACCACAAATTTGTCTATGACATTGAACAAATTTACAGCTTGAAAATTGTTAAGCTTGATTCAATTTACCTTTTTGGACGCCAAATAGTAAATCATATAAAAATTTGGATATTTAGCTCAAATAATTGAAATAATAACAATATCAATTTGACTGTCCAACACAGCACAATTTATAAAAGCAGGTCAAAAAGTAAAAAAGAAAAAACTGAAAACAACCTCTTTAATATGGTGGTAAAGTTGCATACATCGTCTTTCCCACTTTCCAAACCCCACAATTGCAGGAGCCTTATGAATTGAACACACCCCTTTTTCACTTAAAAAATAAATGATAAAACTAAGTTTCATAATTCATAGGTTCCCAAAAATCTCAATCCACTCATGTTATACAGGTCACATTAAAAAAAAATAAAAATAAAAGTTATAATAACTCACAACAAATGTAACAGAGAAGTGTTAAGTTGCATTTTTAGGCGATATCTAATAAAATTTCAAAAATCACACAAAAAGTCAGAAATTGATAATGTCTGAGTCGTGCTATTACAACCAACCACACTCAAAAGAGTAGAGTCAAGTTCTTGGTAATTACTTTTGCAATGGAACCTCACAATCAAGATTTCATTCAGTGTAATGCTAAAGTAAACTTGGCAAATCACACAATTATATGTGATTCTAAATATTTTCTCACCTAGTTCAAGTCTAAATATGAATTAAATACTAAAACAAATGAGCAATCAACTTAGGAAATCATATGTGCTTAAGGACTTAGCAAAACATCCTTCTATGTGTAAACAATTAGGTCAATTAAGATGTTTCTGTAACAGACACACATGTTATATGAGGCTCAAAGCAATATACAGTTTTAAAGAAAAGAGAAAACCTACTTCTTAAGCATATTTTCTGACTTTGAACTGATCAAATGAATTGAACTTATTAGAATTAGTATCTTTGACATTAATAGTTATTAGAGACAGTTCAAAAACATTATACTTAAATAAAACAACCAAGAGCTATGATATAATCAAGACAAAAACTAAAATTCCCTAATTAAAACAATCCAAAACAACAAAAGAGTATAAAAACTAGTCCACTACCACACTATTTCATTTCGCACAAGAATTTTACAATTTTCAAAATCCATACCATTTTCAAAAATAACTACTAAAAGTGTCAAACCAAAATACTTCTCATTTTTCACACGTTAACTGCATACGATGGTAGAAAGCAATGAGGGAAATGCAGAAAATCACTCACGATTCTCTATGGAAGTAACTCACTCGAGCAAGGTCATACCTTAACCATCTAGAGATGTTAAAGCCTCAACAATCACCACGTTGTAATAACTTAAAATCCATTGAAGGAAGAAATAAAATTAACGTGATACCAGTATAACCCTAATTTAATATTAGCATTCTAGGCCTCACATGAAAGCCTAGACTCTTTCTTGTAGAAAATTCCTTTAAATTAGTGTATGAATGTGCGTGTTTAGAGTTTCTTTAAATTAAAATCACTATTCTTGTTTGGCATTTATTCAAACACCCTTTATGCCTTAAGCCAATTGTGTATCTCTAAAATCTTCTTCTCTATTTGAACCCTTCAATGCAGTTACAATGAAATCAAAATTGTATTCTAAATAATCAATTTAGCATTCTCAGCCTTCTAAAATCGGAATGAACAACCTCAAAGTAGCTATTAAGTGATTCGGCAACCCGTGAAAATAAAACCTAATGCCCAAACCTCTTTTTCTTGCCATATTTTGAGCAATAAAATCGAGTAAACTCCTATATTGAATACCTATTTAAAGCCCTAACTTCTAAATCAATGATATCAGCCTATTCTATTAGATTTCGAGATTTCTACATTACAAATCAAAGAATTCACACTAGGAAAAGATGTGGTTTTACCTCAGTTCGATCTAGATTGCGATGGCGAATGTCTTGGTCGCTAGAAGCTCTCAAGATCGCTTCTTCCGTTTGATGCAGCAAAGGGTTTGAATTAATCCCTTTCTGCCTTCGTCTGTGCGAACTCAACAAAGGCTTCTCCGCTTCCTTTAACGACGCACGAGAACAAGAGAAAACGAGAAAATCTCCTTTGTTTCCGTCAATCTCCCTCCAATAATCCTCCCCTAGATTAAGCTGAGAAGACGGAAAATCGCTTCTTCCCTTCAAAAACTCCCACGCTTTGTTGCACCTCTTTATATAGTTTGAGGGTTATTATTATTTGAACCCCATTCCGCGGCTGCTTCTATTTGCACAAACATATTTTCTCACCAAATTTCTCACTTGCACCTCACATAAAAAACAGTTGGACAAGTGTTTACAATCTTCTAATACCAAAATTACCCCCTCACGAATACAACCGCTTTCCTCTTGTTCTTGCCCCCGTTCTCAAACATTTCGAAACCTTTTCTTAGGTATCGATGGAATGATTCAAATTGCAAAATCTAAATAAACTAATGCGATTGGTTTTATTTAATTAGTTTTTTAATAAGTTTGATTTAATTTAGGTTTGAAAAAAATATAAATCGATAAATTTGATTCAGATTATAGTTTGTGACTTTAAAAATTAATCTAAATCGAAACAAATCAATTTTATAATTAAAACTATTAATATTTATTATTTTTAATATTTATGATTCTTTTATCATATAAATATTTTTATTAAAAAATTATATAATCATTTTTATTTAATAAAGATGTATTAAAAAAGTTAAAATTATTATATAATTATTTTTAATTTATTTAATGTATGTACATATAAAATTTTAAATCGATTAACCCAAACCGTTTATGTTTGGTTCAGTTCGATTTAATTTGGTAATTCAGAATAAACTGATTAAATTAAATCGAACTTAAACAAATTATATTTCGTTTGATTTAGATTTGAACATTAAATTAATTCAAATTGAACCGTTGACACCCGTCCCTCACCGTTTTTCTTATTCAACTTCAAATATCAATCTCTTTTTATTTTTGGAACTCATCTCCCTCTACTATTTTCCCTTTCGGTTTTCTCCATTTCTTCTGTTTTCAACTCTTCCTCTAACTCTCAAATAACGGAACAAGTTCTCTGTTTCACAATGTAACCGTGTGTGTAATGGGGTTCCTCACAAGACCAAACTATTGTTTGAATGTAGATGATTGTATTATTTGAGATTATACTTGGTTCGATGCTTTTTGACATTTGCCCTATCTTTTGAATGTTCACAGTATTCGGGGCAGCCGGCAAGATGGGTTTTGAAAATAAGAAGAAAAAAAAATTAGAGGAAATGAGAGAGAGAGACAGAAGAACCAAGAAAGGTGGGTGCCTTATTGAGGGCGGTAATTTTGATATTTCAAAGTTGTGCAATTACGTATGTAAGGTGCACGGAGAAAATTGGTGAGTAGAGGCGAATGCGTTGGTGTGAAGACTAGCACCCCCATTCCGCTCCTCTCCCTATCCCAAATAACTAAAAAAAAAAGTTATTACCTATATTTTACAATATCTGTTCCACTCATCTGCTAAATTTGTTCCACTCATCTGCTAAATTTATTTATCACCGTTATCTTCTTTCATCTTTAATCTTCTCTCTAATTTATGTATTTTGATAAGATTATAGCACAAGAATCAAGATTGGATGACAACGTCTATCAATCAAAAGTAAGTTTTTTATTTATTTTGATGTTTTTTTTCTAAAAATTAGGCACCGATTTGGACAGGTGTGGCCGAACTAAAAGCTTCGGTTCGGCCCTATATGGTCAAACTTCTTCTTTTTTGGGTTTCCCTACTCTATAATTAACTTTGAAATCTTTTTAACTATTTTGGTGATATATATGGACATCCCAACCCAATTTAATTTGGAAGTACACCAAATAATGAGAACAAGTGAAAAATAATAGCTCTTCACTCAAATTAGGTTGGAAAGTCCAAAACAAACATAAAAATATCTAAAAGTATTTTGAAATTAAAAATGAAATAGGAAAGCCCAAAAAATAAATAATAAATAACAAAAAAAAGTAGTTCAATCTGACCTACCAAACCAAGCATGTTGGTTCGGCTCTGCTAGCCAAATCGATTCAAGTCGAACCTAGTACCGAAAGCTTGCCCCATTTGCGAGCTTCCAATAGGTTTTTTTTTTTAAATACATAAAAAAAAAGACACACCAAAATGTGTCAAAATATGTATTTCTTATCGAATCAATAGATGTCCAAATCTTTCAAAGACAAAGAAGATATGATGTTGGAGGTTTGGGTTTTGGAGAGTGGAAGAAGAGGATGGGAAGGAAAGGTAATTTTGGAGTAGGGATTAGATTTTGGGGAGAAAAAAATGTTGGGAGGGAGGGAACTGTAGGGGGTGAAGGTAGTTTAGGTGTTTTGAGATTTTTTTTTTTGGTAGGTAAGGATAGTGTAGCACCCGTATCTTTAGATGACGTCATTTTGTCCCATAGTTTACTTGTAAAGTACTCGTATACATATTTGACGCTCGACACGGGTAGGTTTGAGTGTCTTTACATGATTTTAGGTCATAGAGAGTGCACATGAAGTTTCTTAACCATCGGAGACCCGTTCTACGTCGAAACATGTCGAAAACGATGTTTTAGATCCAATGGAACTCGCTCCATGGAGGAAGAAATATTTGCCACAGATTACATCAATGTCATGATCTCTTAGATCTGTGGTCTGATTGAGCTGAAATTTTGTCGACTTATTCTTCTCTGATAGATATTTATTATGTACGGTGAAGATCTTCATTGCAGTTATCTATTGTGAGTTATAAGACTTCAAACACTGTTTCACGGATTTGCTGATTTTCTTGCGCAGTTTTGATCAAACGGTTAGATCTCGCAATTCCACCGTTGGATTGAGCTAAAATTTTACCAGAAGGTTGGTAACTGACTCATAAAAATTGTGCACATTAATATGTTAAGTTGGAGAGTAATTTGTAAGAAATTTATTATCTAATTGAAAGTAATTGCAGCAAGAAAATCTATTTTTTGGCAGATTTTTTTAACTTTCATGTGTGGGCCCAAAAATGCAACAAAACCTCTATTTAAGCCATATGAACGTGGTTTTCTACATTTTTTCACTTTCAAGAGGGCTAGAGAGCTTGGGAAGGAGATACGAGAAAAAGGGGTGAAGTTTGAGTCTTTTTGGTGATTTTTGCCCAAAAACACCCAAGGTAATTATTTTTTCCTCATTTTTCTTCCTTCATGCAAACATTTTGACCTAGGGTTTCTATGAATTCCGAAATTTTAGGGTCATTGACTTAGGGTTTGTATGGACCATTTTATGCTTGTGTTTTTATGTTAATGACTTTCCCTAATCTTAATCAACACCTAAGGGGTGCTTTCCATCTACAAATTCAGAAATTTAAGGGAGTGGTGAAAAGCCAATGTTGGACTTAGGCTTTGATTTTGAGATATGTTAATCTAGATGGTATGGGGAGTCCATAAATGGTAAAACTCTCAATTTCTAACAAGAAATTGGTGAGGTTTCATGAATTTGACCTAAACTAGAATTTTAAACCTGTTTACTATTCAAATTGCATGTGAATTATGATGAATGCATGGGTAATTGTGGATGTATGGCCCTCTAAATTACTGATTTTGTTTAGTGAAATCCTAGTGCGGAGAAATTTTGACTTAGGCTATGTAATTTGGCAACTCCCATGTGATTTGGGGATTTGCAAGTGATTTGGGGATTTTGTCTAAATTGAGGATTTTGACTTAGACTTGATCGATTAATGAAATTGACTTGATAAGTAGTCTAATTGATCCTAATTGTGATTGAATGTCATGTATTCTAGTGGTTGGATCATAGAGATCAACTTATTACATTCAATTGGGCTAATTTTGGGTTAAATTGATATTAAATAGTTAATTTGAGCAATATGAAAATTGGCTCATGCGTTGACTATTATAGAATCTAATTGATTTTTTATTTGAGTTTGAACATGGGTTTTTGGCACACTTTATGGCTGATTTTCAGTTTGTGTATACTATGTTATTTTCAGGGTTTTGTGATTGATTTAAGAAACTCATATAGTCAATTGGAGACTTTGGTGCCTTAGGGTGAATTATGGTGATTGGAATTAGATTGGCTAGTTCTAGCCAATCAAGTGTGAGTGTTCTTTACTTTTAGATTTCTTTATATGTCGCATTCTATTACTTAAACTGATTTGAATTGATAAATGTAAGTGTTATGCATGTTTTAATATTCTATCAAATATATTTGAACATAGTCAGTTGTGATGACAACTTGGGTTAAGGCTCCCAGTTAGGGTTCCCTTTTTGGTAATTCTCGTAAGTCTAGCGACGATATCAGTTGTGTACTTTGCAGAAGATTTTATGGCTTGTGTATAAGTAGGTTAGCTTAGGCTAATCCTACGTGCTACACGACCCCATAAATCATATTAGAATACGAGTATTGTGTGTCGGATTGGACGTTGTGTGTCGCGCACCAGGCTTTTGACCCCCTTGCTTAGGAGGTGTTAAGATTGTATGTGCATGATTACAAATGATATGTAATTTTAGCATGTATAAAAACATTCTTATTCATGACATGATGCATTATGTTAGCATGTATGTAATTTTATTTCATTGCCATGATACTTCAAATGTTTTTATGATCTTATCATATTTTTATAAATGCACTTATATTGCCACTTGTAAATGACACTCACTGAACTTGTTGTAGCTCACACCTCACATTTTTCTTTCAGGATCTGATAGAAAGGGTAAAGGAAAGACTTGACTGCGGAGCATCCCTTGGGTTTTGTTGACGTAGGTGTCGTACATTTTCTTTTGTATTTTAAAATTATGTACATAATAACACCTAGTATATGTATATTTAACGCATAGTTGGGATGTGTTGGGTTTTGTATATCTTGTGGACTTAAAATTTTTTATTTTTGGTAAATTGGAGATGTATTATGTTTATTTCATCGTTGATTATATTTAGATGAATGCTTGATAGGATTGTGTTTCATTTTGGGATTCATGTTATATTAGGCTGACGGGACGCCAGGTGTATAGATGGAGGGTATACTCAGAGGTTTCGGACGATCATGACGTCACGTATAGTGGGTTGTGACAAATAATATAGTGGGGTAAATTTAGCAAGTGGGTAAATATAGTAGGCCAGCGGGGTATATCTTGAATTTCCCTACATTTTTCATTTCATTTTATTGTAATTTTGTTATTTATTTATTTATTCATTATTATTGTTTTTATTTCTACTTACCAGTTAAAAAACAGCATGTTAATAAACTAAAGGTAACAGAAATAAGATATGGGAAGATTAATCTGTGATAAACTTAACGGATAAAATAGAAAATAACATATTCAATAAATGATAAGAATAGCCCTAATTGGAAATTGAATGGAAAAGGACCAACTAAGGTTATTTAGATATATATAGGCCGTGGTAACAATAGAAAAAGAAAACGGCCTTAAACAACATGGAGAAAAATAATATTTTTTACTTCACTTTCATTTTATTTTTATATTTATTTATTTTTTATGTGAGACGGGTATATGATAAAATTTTAAAAAATTAAATTAAAAATGAGTATATTCAAAAAATAATAATGGGAATAGTCTCAGTTAAAAGTAAAATAAAAGAATGGACTAAAATAGTTTTGACACACATAGTGTAGGCTTTTGGGTGCACCAATTAGGAAGAGTAACCTATTAACATTTCATAAAAATAATAGAATAAAATAAAGACTTAAAATAACATGAATATAAATAAATAAAAGAGATTTAATTTTTTTATAATTTGAATGTCATCTCGACTTTTGATATAGGGGAATAGAGGAAACAAATTTATTTAGCTTGTGATTATCTTTATTTTAAATATTAACTATATATAAACATCGCAACTTTACCGAATACTCAACAATTCACTTTCTAGCATAGCCTCTTAAAGCATCTTCAATACTTTTATAGATCATAAAAAAAATTAAATGTTACATAAAATAAATAAATATTGAGTTAAAATAAATTTTTTCAATACAGTTCTATCACCATTCACTGACAAACTGAAGTAGTAAAAAATAAATAAAAAATAGACACTGTCAACATAAACTTCTACTTTCAAGGGATTTGTTGGACAATTATTATATTATTGACTTAGCAAATTAATAGAGTTTAATTGGATTTAAATAAAAAAATATTTAACACCTTATCAAAATATATATTTTAAATGAAAGCATTGAAAAATATTTTTTTAACTTGATTGTCTATTAAGTAATATTTTATGATATGTAAAAAGTAAGTTCCTTAACATTGATGATACAATACCTTTTTTAATTGAATATTTAACTATTAAATATTTTTTAAAAAAATAAATGTTATTTAGCTCGAACATATCCCATTGGAACATATTACCTTCCCATTATTGTTCTTACTTAGCTTTTCATTGTCCTTTCTTTGTAAAACATAGATTTGTAAAATCATCTTTTTTATATTATTATATGATCAAACAACAAGAAGAAAACTTGGCAAGAAAAGAAAATCTCATGTTAGGGTAATTCACAGCAAAGCCTTTCTACCAAAAATACTCTTAAAATGTTTATCTTATTATTATTATTATTTTTAAATTAATGTTATTATTAATATTATTAAAATGTTTTTTTTTGTAATGAATTAATTTTAATTTTTTTTCCTGCACCCTACATTTTAAGTTTTTTTGTTTTTAAAGTTCTAAGTTTTATTTTTAATTGTTCCCCTCCATATTCTTGAATGATTTTAGTTATTCTAATAAAAAATTATATTATTTTAATTATTTTTTAATAAAAATCACATACAACGTATACGTAGAAACACTATATATATTTCCTTGTATTTTCTTGCAGTGTTTCTCCATAGCTATTAAACATGTTATAAACTAAACAAATCCTATTCTAAAGTCATTTTGTCAAACTCCTCCAACTCCCATCTGCAACTATAAATGCTTTGAGGGTCCAATAAAAATTACATTTTAACATGGAGACACATCAAGTTATTGAATGATTAATTGAAGTTAAAATTCTAACCTTTTTTGCTGTGGGGCTCATCTGTGAAACAGAAAAATCATAAATGTTTACAATTGGGTAGACCATAATTTTGTATTTTAGTCTATATTTGGAGATATGACATATTTCATTCACTGATCAACTCATTTCTTAAAAGAGATATGGGAGAACAAGGAGAAAAATAAATGGTCCTCCTTCATCACTTTTTGAATGCAAAAATATTATTTTTAAATCTATTGCAAATACTATATGGACACAGTCGCGCTCATATTTAAATAGAATAATACTTAACTAACACTAACACACTTTATTAATAATGTTTCTGAAAATTATTAAATTGTCTTGAATCACATATCAATACGTGATTTGAAGCTATTCAGTAACTTTTAAGGACAATGTAAAAAAAAATGTATTCAAAAAATATGTTTCTAAATCATTTTTCATTTAAATAAGCTCTACATATGTTTGTTTTCATCTTATATTATATTTCACCTAACTTTTTTATTTCATAATTGTTTTTACAAAAAAACTAACCATCAATTTAATAGTTTCTTATAGCAAATATTTTGATTATTTTTAAAACAATATTCATTCATTCATTCCACAATTTTAAATGATCATTTACAATGTAAAAAAAATAAACCACAATAACTGAGATATGTTACCATTTATGTAAAAAACGAATATTAATATTTATTTATGGTTAACAAATGACAATTTAGAGATATCTTTGACTTATAATGGCCAGTAAAACATGAAACATCAATTGTGTTACAACTTTGACAATACAATTAAGGAGAATTTTAACTTTCAATCGTATGAAACATCAAATTAGAGAATTTAACTATTCGTGATATTTCATCAATTTAAGATAAAAATAAGATAAAATTGATTAAAGTGGTTTATACGCATACAATGAAAACCCTTTAAATGTTCTGGTTGAGGACAATAATCTATTAATAATTTACAATAAAAAAAGAAGATAATAATAAATATAAGAGAAATACTTTGATAGCATACTTTTTTGATATCGTATTTGAGAATTGTTAGATTATCTCGAATAATGTATTATTATAATATATTTTTTTATCATTTATATCTTTTGTTGATTTTTTTTATAACTTCAAGATGTAAAAATACATAAAATTCAAACACTATATATTTTTTTGTTGCATTGAATTATTTCATTCTAACAAAAAAAAAGAAGAGACAATAATAAATAAAGAGAAATATTTTGATAACATTTTTTTTTGATATTATAAAATTATTAAATTATCTTAAATTATGATAGTATTATTATTATTATTATTATTATTATTTAAATCAATCCAATAACTTTTAAAATAATGTAAAAATATGTGTTTATCGAGCATGTAACTTTAAAATAAAATGATGTGTATTATTTATTGTTTCTTCCCCACCCGGCACCCCACTTTTAAATGTTAGCAATATTTTGGACGCAAAGCAATAGTTGGAATTAATTAAATGAATCCCATGACGTATCCCGCCTTCTATTTACTACCTCGCGCTCTTCCATTCCCTCTCTCACTCTATTTTAAGTTAAGTAGGAACACGAGAAGACCGAGGAGTAGAAGAGAGTGAGTGGACCTCGGGAGCTGCGCGACCTCACTAGAACACGACGAAGCAGAGAAGAATCTCATCCGCTTCAAACCCTCCTCCACCTTGCGTTCCTCAAAAACCCTGAACAGCAACACTCTCTAGGGTTTCGGAGGACCCCCTCCACTCACGCATTTGCTGCCGAGTTTCAAGATTTGAAGGTAATCGATCTCTCTTACCTGCTGGTTCTGTGTTACTGTTTAGTACTCCGAATAATCGTACTGATCGATGCAGCATTGTTAGCCGATCTCTTCTTTTCTCGTCACTGCGGTTCGTTCGGTCGAATCTGAGTTTCGAATGAATGGTTCAAAACACATGAACCGAGGTTTTTCATGAAAGTAGAAGCTTATATATGTTTCTTGATTCTCATCAGTTGCTCTTATGGCTTTCAGTCTGGGAAAAAAGAAAAAGTTGTATCTTTTGAGGTTTTTGTGGGTTTTAATGACAATGCCGGTTGATTACTTGCGATTCGAAGCTAGAAACTTTGTTTTGCCGTTTTTTTGTCATTCTTCTCGTCATTCTTGATGGATTTCTTGTTTCTGCAAGTTGAATCTGATTTTTTTTTTTTTATCTCTGCTCGTGCGTTTCGTGTTTGCTGCTGCTTTCTTTGATTATTTTTTTTTTCCCTTCAGATCGGTTAATAGTCTGTTCGACTCTATAACTCGGACGATGAGCACGTACTGTAGATTTATTGCACGCAGTGGGGCCTTTTCATGAGTGGTGTGAAGTGAACCTTCCAAAATCTTGATTTTTTTTCTTCTTCTTTTAAGCCTTATCCATCGTTCGCGGCGACAACCAAGGAGATTTTGACTCTTCTTGTGCCCGTTTTTCCTTAAGATTCATCGTTTTACGAAAATACCCCTAGTTGGAAAACCAAATTACGTCCTTACCAAACAAGTACGATAATTGGAATTTGAACAGGGTGCGCACGCTAGTTCGGTTCCTATTGCAAATGAATATTCCTATTTTCTAGGGTCATTTTGGTAACTTTGATTCTGCATTTGCTTCTCTCGGTGAGTTCCTCGTGGTTGTAATAATGGTGTGCCTGTGGCACTGTAGAAGTAACAACTACTGGAAGTAAGAAGATATATATAAAGAGGGTGGTATTTATTTTTTCTACCTACTGATGAATCTTTTGTTTTAAAGGATGTTGTTGTTGTTTCTCGGATTCTTGTCCACGAGAAACGCCTACCCATCATCAGAAACTTAGCATTTATTTCTTTCTCTTACGTGACACAACATGTTCTGGGTCTGGCGCCTGCTTTCATATGTCTCACCTTGTGACTCTAGTAAACTGGTGCAGGACTTGTGGGTCAGAGGCCCAGAGCTGGTGCACGCGTTGTGGGTCAGGGGCAGGAGGCAGTTGATTCTTCCAATTTAATTCAGTTACCTTGACAGGAGGTAAAGATGCAGACACCAAATGCAAGGTTAGTACAAATTTTTTTTTTAATTAAATGACCTATCTTGGATGTTTTCCAATAAATGAGAGGTATGTGTGTTTAAGTTGCTTGATTACATGTAAAGGGGTGCTTATTTTATTCAAGGATATGGATAATGCTCATGTTGTCTTTTTTAATGTGCTTGTCTTGTATTTTAGTTAATCCTTACTATTCCCCTTTTCACAAGGGACTCGGGCTTTTCCTTTTGGTGAAATGGTATTCTAAAAATTTAACTACATGTGCAACTTATTTTTACACGCACTGAGATGTGTGAAACACATATATTTAATAAACATTAATGTGTAATTGCACATGTAGTTGTATTTTTTTTGTAGTTAGAATAATATTTTTCTTTTCTTTTTATCTTACTGGCAGTAATTGACCCATTTATGTTAGTTAACTTTTGAAGAAACCTGTTGTTGAAGTGTATTTACCTCGGTTTTACTTTTCACATTATTGATAGATTCATATTGGAAATGGCCGAACAGTTTGTTGCTCATTGCCAGCCAGCCTACTGTTGGAGTTCACTTCTACCTTGTCATAACCTCAACTTTAACCTATTTGTTCACTGTATGAGAAGGGTGAATTTTTTTTCGCAAATTTATCTTTATGTGAATGTGAGGTCGTGTAGGCCAAGAATGGGCATGGTTATGGACTTCTCTTGTAATAAATTGCTTGCTCAAAATGGACTTTTAGTATCTTTGTTCTGTGTTATTGTTGACATTTATAGAACTGATAAAAGAAACTGCATGTCCAACAAATCTGTTGTTTATCTTCTATTCCTTTTCTCGTTAGGTCCTTTTTTTCAACTTTTGAAATTTCTGTTGCAAAATTGAAAGAACTATTAAATTTTAATGAATTGCATAGTAATGTGGTCTTAATTTGTTTTCATTTATACTGAGCTGACACAGAGTACAGTGTTTTTATTTTTTATTTTTATTTTTTTGGGGTAAACATTGATAAATAGTTAACTGTGTATATCTGAATATTCCTTAATTGCAAATGGTGCAACTCTAATTGCATTTAGCCACCTGTAATATTGGCTCAAAAGTGGTTTCAAGTTTAAACTCTGTTTTGATTTTGATGGCTGGAGTTTAAGGGATATCCACCTGCAGTAACTGTCTCGCAAAAATTAAACTCAAGAGAGATTAGAGATGGATCCTGTCCTTACCTGACATGGTACATTTGGCCAGCTGTGCACCTCAATGGGTTGAAACGATCATTAATTATATGTTGATGCCTGAGGGCCCCCCTCCTATTATTGCTATTGTTCCTTAGAGATTCAGCCATATTTCCAATTTCAATTTTAACTTATAAAGCAAACATAATGCTAAAGCTGGCGAAGTTATCATTATCACAACTTACTACTCTTGCTGCCCTGTAGTTTCGTGATGTAATCTTGACTCTGTATTGTTAAGGTGTTTGGGTAATGCCTGGGTGGTTAAAGAATTATTTGTTTCTTCCTAATGAGCTAGGCAGCCACTTATTTTACATACGTATGATATGAACAATCTTTATCCATAGTATCAAGGATGGGGTAATAGAATTGAATGTAAAAAAGGAAGTAATACAATTAAATAAACTTGTTAAAATTCCCGCAACAACAATCTTGTTTATCTGGGACATTTGGGTTTCAACATTGATAATAAAGGGACTCGATCTTGTGATTTCTCTCGAGGGTCTGGTGTTTGAGGACCAAAGAGAGTGGTTGACATCTAGAATAAAGGAAGATGGTTTTACAATGAAGGGTGTCCAGTTGGATAAAGAATTGGGTAGTCGAAGATCCAAGAATGAGACGGTGGCATTTGCATCAATAACCACGGGCTAAGGGATGGGTTTGTGAACCTTGAAGGTGAGTGCTTGCATTGAGAACCTTGGGGGTCATGTTTGATTTTAGAACAGGTCATCAGCAGGGTTGATCACATTTGAGTATAATCCTGGGGTCAAGCTGAAAAAGTAGGGATGTGTTGGTTTCTTGTTATACTTGTGATGATATGCATAAAAAATTGCCTGTGAATCCACTTTTAAATTAGGCACTATAATTATTCAAATTCTGCTTAGGTGAGTTACTCCTAGGAAACATCTTAGTACTAATGAAAATGGTTTAATCATCATTATTACCTCATTTAATTCCATTGGTCGTGTTGATTTGTTTTCTCAATTTTTGTCTTTCTCTGTTTACATGTATTTTAAAAGATGGCCTACCTGGAGCATGTCTACTTATAATTTCCATGTGCGTTGAGAATACAGTGCTAGCCTCTGTTATCCTGTGTTTGACTCTAGATTACGATTTCAATTATCTATCACAAGATAAGTGTGAATTTTGAATGATTAATTGTTGATATGGGCGAGGGCCTGTGGTTCTGAATCTCTATTAATCTGACTGTTCTTCCTAGTGCTATTTTCCATCTCATGAACTTTTTGTGAGCAGAGCTGGAACTTCTGAGCTTCATCAAAGGACATCTCCTGTGACACCTCGAACTGCTCGTGAACTAAGGATGACCGGATCAGAAACTGAGCCAATTTCTTCGCCATCAGTTAGCAAGATGCAGAAAGGTAGCCCTAAAGTTGCTGAAAAGAAGGCACCTAGAAGTCCTGTGATGGAACGGAGGTCACCAAGAATCCTAGTCACCGAACGGAAGTCACCTCAAAGCCCAGTGACTGAACGAAGGTCCCCGAAAAGCCCAGTCCCTGTGGTACTACCTTGTTACCACTTACCGGAACACATTTTTTTGGGCAGGTTCATAATGAAATCATCTTGCTTTGATGCGAGATCTTTGGACTGCCAGTATGAATAATATAGGATGTTAGGAGCTAGTTATATATTTATCTGATAGGTGGAGGTCCAACAATGCATATCAAACTATGACTAACACCTCCCACGTGGAGAGTCAGAAGTTAGAATTTGAAACAAATATTAATCATGCAAATGTCGATAATGAGACTTAAACCTAGGACCTCTTACAAAACCAACTCTCTAATACCATGTTAGAAACCACTTCACCCGAAAAACTCTCTCTCTCTCTCTCTCTCTCTCTCTCTCTCTCTTTCTCTCTCTATACACGCACGAGTGTGCAAGCGTGCGCGCACGTGTGTACACATATCACGGTGTTGAAACATTTTGGTTGTTCTAGACAGTGTTTTCAAGGCGCTAAGGCGATGTCTAGGCGATTTGCCCTATCTAGGCGAGGCGTAGCCAAAGCAAAGCCTAGACGTGGCACAGGCGATAAGAAAAATATTTATTTATAGGTTTCTAGATAATTAATTCATTATTTACAGGTCCCTGGACAGTTTATATACAAAATTATATATATAACTATATTCTATAATAAATGTTAAATTTTCATAAAATGATAAAAAACACTTCATATTAATTAAAATCATGTCCACAAACATTAATTCATGTCATAATACATATTATCCAAAAGGTTCAAAAGTACAAAACTAAAATATCTATCTTCGGAGGGTCGTCGACGGTTGCTGGAGATTTCGACGGAGTTTCTTGGTCTTTGCAAATGGAAATGATAGACTTAGGGTGAAAAAAATTCAGGAGTTTACTATAGAAACAAGGCTTTTATGTTTTTTAAGCTTTTTTTTTAAATTAGAGAGACCCTTCTAAACTTTTTAAATATTTGCACAAACCCCCACTGCCTGCCTAATACAGAGCCTAGGCAAAGCCTTGAAAACACTGGTTTTAGGTCACATGTTTTAGAGTATTCTCATGTGCTTGCTTGGTCATTCTAGTTATTCTCTCTCTCTCTCTATATGTGTGTGCGCGCGCACGCGAGCGTGTGCGTGTACATATAATGGTGTTGAAACATTCTAGTTCTAGATCACATGCTTTAGAGTACTCTCTTGTACTTGGTCATTTCGATATTTTGAATGCCACACTACATAGCAAGTACTTGGAAAAGCTCTGTTCTAAGGAGAGCATCTTTGCTGTGGTGATTTTACTCTGTGAATCTTTAACTTATTTTATTACTTAGTTAATGAATTATGTATTTAATATTCCATTTTCAGCTTGGTTCTCGACATTCAAGTAAAAATTACTTATTTCATTTGCATTCTCATTTCAAAATCATCATGGTTACAGTTTGACATATCTGATAAAGAACTTACTATTATATGTTCTTTTCTTAAAAGCTCAAGCGACCAAGCAGAGTGTCTGAATTGGAAGCTCAGCTCACCAAAGTTCAACAGGATTTAAAGAATGCAACTGATCGACTAGGTTCTTCTGAGGCTAAGAAAAAGCAAACACAGGAAGAAGCTGAAAAAGTCAAAAAACAGCTTGCTGACTTGACTGCAAAGCTGGGAGAAGCCGAGCACCAGCTTGTAGAATTGTCTGCTTCAGAGGAATCCCGACTGCAAGAGTTCCGTAATACCTCTCAAGAGCGTGAGAAGGTATGGGAATCTGAGCTTGAGGCTGCAAAGAAGCAGAACACAGTTGATTCTGCAGCTCTGGAAACTGCCATGAGTGAGATAATAAGGCTCAAAACTGAGTTGGATATATTACGTGAATCTGAGGTTGCTCAGTCCACACAAGTTGGAGAAACACATGCTGAGCTCCAAAATTTGAAATTAGCATCTGTAGATATGCAATCACTTGTTGAGAACTTGAAAATCAAGCTCAGGAACAGTGAAGAATCTGAAGCTCAAGCCCTGGAAAAGTTTAGCACAACACTTCATATACTAGAAGATGCCAAGATTACCATAGAAACACTTCAATCACATGGCATTAGAGCAAGGGAGGCGTACAACAGTGTGTCTTCTGAGTTGGTGCATACCAGAGCACGGGTGAATTCACTGGAAGAGCTTGTTACCAAACTTCAGGCTGATCTGGTTGACATGAACAGCAAGCCTTGTGGCGGTGGAACAACTGACGAAAAACACGCCAAGGAAATCGGAGATAATGGAGAGAATGGGGGCTCAGAACAGCTTGAAGGGAAGTTCAACTCTATGAAGTCTGAAATTGAGGAGCTGAGATTAGCCTTGGAAGCAGCTGAGATCAGATGCCAGGAAGAACAAATATGCAGCACGATGCAAATCCGTAGTGCCTATGAACTGGCGGAACAAATTAAGTCGGAATCAAGCCTTAAGGAGGAGGAGTTGAAGGCTAAATTTATGAAGAATGAAGCTGCCATTGAGGAGTTGAAGGCAAATCTTATGGACAAGGAGAACGAATTGCAGAACATTTTGGAAGAAAATGAGGGTCTGAGCATGAAGGTTGAGAATAACTCGGGTGAAAAAAAGACTATATTTGAAATGGAGCTAAAGAAAGCAGTTGCTGACATTGCAGAATTGAAGGCCAGCTTAATGGATAAGGAAACAAAAATGCAAAGTGTATTGGAGGAAAATGAGATGCTCAAATCAGAAATCAGAAAGAGGGAAATGGAGCGGATTAAATTGAACGACGATGCTTTAGCCGAGCTTGAGGCAGCGAGGGCTGCAGAGAGAGAGGCTCTGACAAGACTTGGTTATGTGACAGAGGAGGCTGATAGGAGCAGTAGGAAGTCAGAAATGGTGACCGAGCAGCTGGAAGCGGCTCAGGCAGCAAACTCAGAGATGGATGCGGAATTTAGGAGGATAAAAGTGCAGTCTGATCAGTGGAGGAAGGCAGCTGAGGCTGCGGCAGCTGTTCTTTCGGCTGGGCACAATGGGAAGCTCATGGAGCGATCGGGATCATTGGACAGCAACTACAATCCTGTTACAGGGAGGGTTTATTCACCTTATGCTGAAGACATGGATGATGACTCACCCAAGAAGAAAAATAATATGCTCAAGAAGATTGGTGTAATGTGGAAGAAGGGCAACAAGTAATCGGTCAATGTGAAAGGTTCTTCTCTATTTCCCGTTGTACTTTGACTATTTATGGATTATGAGAACCTAGGAAACACTAATATCACATTATTGTAATAAACTTTCTTACTATTACTATTGTAATGATTTTTTTGGCCATTGACAGAGTCTTGGGAGGAAGAGAGAACAAAGTTACAGTGTTTGGTAATGCAGCAAAAGTACAAATGATAGGCGCAGGTAATGGGGAATTTCTTCTTTCCACCCTTTATCAGGTTGGAATGAACAGATGCTGTAAATATGAATTTTCATTGTTACGGAGCATCATCATATATGGTACGAAGACACTTGCCCTTAAGTATTTTTCTATAAAGTAGCTATATGATTGGGAACTTGCCCCATAGATTCTAGTTTGTTTCTTTTTATCATTCCCCACCCCATTTTATGTTCAAATGGTTGCTTACAAGTGGTAATATTCGAAAGAATTAAAGTGGAAAAGTAAAATGTACTAATGAACAAAATCTCTCTCAAAATATAAAATAAAATAAAATAAAATAAAAAAAACAAAATCTAAATGTTTTTTGGTTTGTTTGATTTTTTTTTTTAAGTTTTACATTGGCTAGTTAGAATAATGTTTTAAAAACACACTTTATAATTACATCTTTTTATAATAAGATTATTTTAATTAGAATAATGCTAAATTATAATTATATTACAGTTTCTACAATGCCATTACTTATAATAATCATCTTTCTATCTAGATCTAGAGCTTCTTTTTATTTTTTGTTTTTAAGGAAATGTCGTTTTCTGCATTCCTACTGATTAAAGCGTCCCACTTGACATCACATATACGACGATGACAAAAACATTGTTGGTATCTGGAAACAGATAATTTGTTCTGTTGTTCAACTGAATATGTCTACTATTTCCTCTTAAAAAGACACAATTGTCTATTTTTGTTTATTTATTTATTATAAAACTTGGGTATTCAAAGTTAATTTATGCATATTTGATGACTAATTTTAGGGAGGGCAAACCCCTAACCTGTAAAGAAGGTACTCTTAAATTTTTAAAAAAATTTAATTCGGGCTCATTTTTTAGAATGATGATAGGGAAATGAAACCTGAGACCTCAAGACCTTAACTAAGTAAAGACTTGGGCACACCCTCGTCAATACTAAACTTTGGTAACTATCCATGTTTTTTCATTACTTCAGTTTTTAAGTTAGGTTTTAGTTCTTTCATGCATTTTGCTCCACTTTCTGTGCCATTATATATTGGGCTTTGTCATACGATGGTGATGTATGTATAGTCTGTTACATTTTGCAATTTTTTGTCAATTAAGTATCTGTATTATTGGATATATTGTATGAGATGAGAAAGATATACACTTACAATTCATTCATACTTAACTTAGACATGAAGTCATTCTCTGCGTTGTTGAAATGCAAGATCGTACTCATAGGCGTGTAACGCACTAGGATATATAATAAATAAAAACAACTCATCAAGTAGCAGCTGTCTTCTAGTACAGAAATCTGTACGAATGATTCACTCTTTTTTTTTTTAATATATTGAATTTGAATTTGAATTTGAAGGGAAGATGACATGTGGAGAGAACTGGACAAAGCTGAACAATAGCGTATACGAAGAAAACATCCTCAGCAGCATTCTCATTGCTTTTCCTAAAGCTTACAGCAAGCAATTCTCAATTGGACATTCTTCACCATATTTTGTCCTTTTTGGCCCTTTGATTGATTTTATGTTGTTTGAATTACAAGCAGAGAACAGTGTGAGTGAATGTGACGTTGCTTTCAGTCACCTTGTTAGTCCCACACCCGAGAACAATGGATCCAAATCCAAACACCCAATTTGGAAATCTGAAGACCCGATCCCAAAAAAATCGATTAAAACCCGAACACCCCACACGAAAACAACAGATTCAAACTTGAACACCCGACCTAAAAACAATACGGCTTGGTCACGGCTAGTCATGACATGACACGGCCTGGCATGACCTGATCGCACTCCTCTTATACATCTCTCTTTTCTTTTGTGATAAAAAATGATTTTTCAATTTTTTTAAAAGCTAGATTTCTTTTATTGTTGTTACTTTATTCATGATTAATTTCTCAATGATGGCCCACTCATATTTTTTACTATAGCAGAGAAATGTACTTTTTACTAGATTGCCATCAAAAAATAAAAAAAAAATCTCAAATGTCATTAAATTTAAAATAATGACCTGTTACTATAATTTGACTATTTAAAGTCCGGTCAGCAGATACAGTGGCGTCTAATGGATTAGAGTGAGCTGAGGGTGAAGCAATTAAGAAGAAAAGACGCCTTCAACAATTTTTTTAGTGACATCTTTTAAAAAGAGTCTTTACTAAACCTAAAATAGCCCACCTCAAAAGGGCCATGACCCTACCCTCTCCAAACTACCCACACTCAAATCTCTCTTTGTAACTCCTTCCTCTATCGCTGTCGTCAGAAGCCTTTCTCTCTCTTTCTAATAGTTATAAACCTACAGACTAACAAATAAATTCAATCTAACCATATATTTAAGATTCATATAGCCTAGAAAGTGTTTTCCAACCTTCATAGCAGATTTTCATTCAACTTGGGTCAAAATCTCAATTTTTAAAAATACGGTAAAATGGCTCATACTGTGAAAATTACTCCAAAAGAAACATTACATCTAGCTTAGATATCAATTTTACGAAGAAATAGAGTAAAAAATAATTACCATGAGTCCCAATTCGGCGAAGATTCTAAGTTCACCATTTCTTTTTTCTTTTCCTTCTGTTCGTTCTCTTCTTCGTTCTCTGTTTCTATGTTCCTTTCTTCTTCTATTTTTTTTTTCTTGTGCAACGTTGGAGAGTTAGGGAGAGATAAAAATTGAGAGGTTTGAGAGATAAATATAAAAATATTGATTCCATGCTTCCTCATGAAATTTAACAAATAAACTCCCCATGCTTATTAGTTACTTCATTAAATCATTTAATCATTAATTCATTTTATATATTTAATTAACCAAACTCATCCAACTAATTAAACTTATATTATTTTTTATAATTTCATTTATTTGCTCATACCCCTTAAATATAGCATATATTTTCATACACGCGTATATTTGGCTCATATGTATAAAATATGCATATTATACATCTCGATATACACGTAAGTCAACGTATGTATTTGATTAAAATTACGAAGTGTTACATCATGTGTCTTTGCAATACTATACAAGAGATCACTTATGGCGCAACAAATAATGTAAATGGCCAATATGTGGCACAAATTGATAGCTTGTTTTATTGTTTTTGTATATGTTTTGATAATGTTGTAGTCAACATGTATTTGTACTTGCTATTTGAATTCAGTAAATTTTTTTCAACATAATTACCTTGTATATGTTTTGATAGTGTTGTAGTTTCATTTATACTTGAATTTCAGATGAAGGTCCAAAAATTTAACCGGGCATGAAAACGGGAGTTTCGTCTCCTCCGGAGGTTCGTGAGAGGATAGTGGGATGAGCTAAAAGTGATCGGGTGAAAAAAAAACCACGTGGTTTGGCCTCGGTGAAGCCGAACAGTTTACGAAAAGCTTCGGTTTTTCTTAATAACTTAAATTTCGGATGGGGGTCCAAAAATTCAATCGGACATGAGAACTGGATTCCGTCGCCTCTGGGGGATCATGGGAGGATAGTGGAACGTGCTAAAAGCGGTTGAGTTAAAAAAAACCTGTGGTTTGGCCTGGTGAGGCCGAACAGTTTACTAAAAGCTTCAATTTTTCTTAACAACTTGAATTTCAGATGAGAATCCAAAAATTCAATAGGGCATGGGAACTGGGTTCCGTCGCTTATGGGGGATAGTGGGACACGCTGAAAGTGGTCGGGTAAAAAAAAAACTCTGTGGTTTGGCCTCAGTGAGGCCGAACAATTTACGAAAAGCTTCAATTTTTCTTAATAACTTGAATTTCGAATGGGGGTCCAAAAATTCAACCCGGGATGGGAACTGAATTCCGTCACCTCTGGGGGATCGTGGGAGGATAGTGGGACGCGCTGAAAGTGGTCGAGTGAAAAAAAACGCCGTGGTTGGGCCTCGGTGAGGCCGAACAGTTTATTAAAAGCTTCGATTTTTCTTAATAACTTGAATTCCGGATTGTGGTCCAAAAATTCAACCAGGCATGGGAACGAGGTTCGTTGCTTCTGGGGGTTCTTGGAGGATAGTGGGACACGCTGAAAGTTGTCAGGTGAAAAAAAAACCACATGGTTTGGCCTCGGTGATGCCGAATAGTTTATGAAAAGCTTCAGTTTTTCTTAATAACTTAGAATTTCAGATGGGGGTCCAAAAATTTAACCAGGCATGAGAATGGGGTTCCGTCACCTCCGAGGGCTCGTGGGAGGATAGTGGGACACACTGAAAGTGGTCGGGTAAGAAAAAACCCCGTGGTTTGGCCTCGGTAAGGCCGAACAATTTACTAAAAGTTTCAATTTTTCTTAATAACTTGAATTCTGGATGAGGGTCTAAAAATTCAACCATGCAAGGGAATTGGGTTCCGTCGCCTCAGGGGGATCGTAGGAGGATAGTGGGATGCGCTGAAAGTGGTTGGGTAAAAAAAAACTCGAGGTTTGGCCTTTGTGAGGCCGAACAATTTACTAAAAGCTTCGATTTTTCTTAATAACTTGAATTCAAGATGGGGGTCCAAAAATTCAACAGGGCATTGGAACAAGGTTTCGTCGCCTCTTGGGGATAGTGGGATGAGTCGAAAGTGTTCGAGTAAAAAAAACCCTGTAGTTTGGCCTCGGAGAGGCCGAACAATTTACTAAAAGCTTAAATTTTTCTTAATAACTTGAATCCAGATGGGGTCCAAAAATTCAACGGGGCATGGGAATGAGGTTTTGTCGCCTTAGGGGGTTCGTGGGAGGATAGTGGGACGCGCTGAAAGTGATCGGGTAAAAAAAAACTCCACGGTTTGGCCTCGGTGATGCCGAACAATTTACTAAAAGCTTTAGTTTTTCTTAATAACTTGAATTCCGGATGGGGGTTCGAAAATTCAACCGAGAATTGAGTTCCGTCACCTCCAGGGGCTCGTGGGAGGATAGTGGGACTCGCTGAAAGTGGTCGGGTAAGAAAAAACCCTGTGGTTTGGCGTCGGTGAGGCCGAACAATTTACTAAAAGCTTCGATTTTTCTTAATAACTTGAATTCCGAATGGAGATCTAAAAATTCAACTAGGCATGAGAACTGAGTTCCGTCGCCTCCGGGGGATTGTGGGAGAATAGTGGGACGCGCCGAAAATGGTCGGATAAAAAAAAACCCCATGATTTGTCCTCGATGAGGCCGAAGAATTTACTAAAAGCTTCAATTTTTCTTAATAACTTAAATTATGGAGGGAGGTCCAAAAATTCAACCAGTCATGGGAACTGGGTTCCGTCGCCTCCGGGGTATCGTGGGAGGATATTGAGACGCTCACATAGTGGTTCGGTAAGAGAAAACCCCGTGGTCCCGCTCGATTGATTGACACAAGTACAAAAAAAAAAGAAAAATAATATGTATGAATGGCGTCTTTTCAAAAATACACTTTCCATAAAACAATTATTATTATTATTATTATTATTATTATTATTATTATTATTATAGAAGGCCTTTTTTGGAAAAACACCTTTTAGAATTAAAAAAAAATGTTTTATTGAAGACTTCTTTTAAAAAGACACCTTTTATAAAAAAAAATTTATATATATTTTATGGAAGGCGTCTTTTCATACATAAATTTTTTTTAGCCGAATCAGGGTCTATAAGTCCACGTGATGCCATTATTTCGGCTGACTGGGCTTTAAATTGTCAAACTATGACAAATGAGTCATTATTTAAATTTTGATGGTATTTGTGAAATTTTTTTATTTTTTAAGGCTATCAAGTCAAAGAGCCTCACAAAAATATTGCTGCTTCATTTTGTGATGATCACAGCCAAATCATTTTGAGTCTTGTAGTAAGCATTATGCTAATTATATATGATTGTATTTATGTTGGATATTCCTATTGTCAAGCTCACTTACTGGGGTCTAGAAGTGTCAGCAATCATAAAAGGGCAATACTAAACAATTTTATTTTATTTTTAATTATTTTTAATTTATTTTTTGTTAGGGTTAGAAGAAATCTCACCCATTCTAGCAGACGAGGAGCCTGTTGTCTTGTAATTTTTTCGGGCTCCCTCAGAAAAAAAAAAAAAAAAAAACAATGTGATGCAGTATCTTCTACATCATCAACGGAAAATGATTTAAATGACAAAAATATAAATAGTGTAAATGATATCACCACACATGAGTTTGAATTTTTTATTTTTTAGGGTTTAGGGTTTAGTTTAGTATTATCCATTACTAAGAAGTTGTTTTCAACATTTATAATTGGGTTGAAGCGATATTAAGGAGTAGTAGGAGAGAGCCCACCCCCACCTACCTTACAATATTGATATATACCTAAATCTCTGATAGAAATCCAAATCAGTGTTCCTTATAACTCGCTTGTCCTTATTTTTCAATGAATGAGAAAGATCTTTAAAGCTGAATGCATGAGTCAGATACGGTTCCCTTCTAATAGCACGCGCAATTTAGCTTTTTCTAACACAAAACAACATACACAATATATAAATACTGTACAATTATTCAAACTCTTTCTTTTCTCATTTCTTAGCCGTTTTTCCAACTTTCTTGTACCCTCCATTTATTTAAATTTTTTGTTCACACTGCCTATATATATATATATATATATTTCTTTCACGCTTAGATTTTAATGTATTCATTAATAATTTTTTATTTTATTTTTCTGCTGGGTTTAATATGGATATGATCAGATCATAGGAAATCAATCCCGAAATTAGCGCCCACGCTCTGTTGAAATATTTCCAACACCTCAGGCTTTAACTCTTCTCTATTATTAATATTAATTAATAAAAGAAAGTAAAATCTGATTTCTCTCTAATTAATGATAATCTAATTAACTAAAAACAAGAAACAATCATAGAAGAGAATATCTTGGAAACACCAATCTACCCACTCCCACTTTTGAACTCGAGTCCAAAACCCTGCAAATCTCATTAAACATCTCTCTATAACTCCTTTTTCAGCTTTTGTGAAAATTCCTTGCTTGCTTGAAAAAACAAAGAAGAACAACTGAGTGTTGGTTTAATAGAAGCGGACTGAATTTTAAAAAAAACTCTACTATTTTGCTTTTACCTTAAAATGATTAGTACTGATTCAGTCATTAACAAAGAAAGATAAATATATAAGCCACAACAGCCCATAAAATTCAGATTTTTTTTTAGTCTGTTTAAATAGAATAATAAAACCTCTCTCTCTCTCTCTCTCTATTTTTTTTTTAGATAAAAATGTGGAAATTGAAACACCCATTTCAAAATTCTACATGAGAGGACTGTTGATGAGACCATGCCAAGATGGTGCAATTCCATTCCAGCTTTCTCTTCCTGAATCGACAACACCAATATTGCTGCCTTGATGATCTCCACCACCACCACCACCAATGTTGTGCCATGGAAAATTCCAAAATCCCCTATTAATATTCTCACCAATATTTGATCTACCTTTGCAGCTGAACTCTTGTTTTGTTGTTGTAGTAACAGTACTAGCTGTTGTTGTACCACTCATTAGTACTTCATTATAATTAGGCAACGCCACACCTTCCACTTGATCTCCCACTTCTTCATTAGTCCCAAATCCATAGCTGAAATTCTGAAAACCAATATTCTGTGTTTCAAGAAACCCACTTCTTAGTGCATCTACAAAAGGAGCTGTGTTCATGTTGCTGGTGGAATTATTAGGGTTAGCAAGAATGTCGAAGTGGCTGGACTTGAGGCTACCCAGAATAGAATTTGTGTCATGGTGGTCATGATCGTCATCAAGCCCAAATTGCTTACTGGGATGGTGTTGCTTGTGGAGTCTAGCAAAGGCAAGAGTTAGGTCATTGGAATCATAAGTACTGCTTAAAGGTGAAAAGTTAGGGATATTTGGGTTGTTGGAGTTGGTGGTGATCAGTGCTTGTTCTTGTGACCTTCTTGAAGATGAAGAAGAAGATGATGATGATCTTTTGTTCTTCCTGCAACCTCCACCAACTGGAACATTTCTGAGGGTGCCACCTTGTGTCCAGTACCTCCTGCATCCTTTACAAAAGTATCTGGGCTGAGAAAGACTGTAATTGTTGTAGTAGCAGAACTTGGTGTTTGAGGAATCACATCTTGGGCATTTGAGTGCTTGATCTGGTTGTGGCCTTAGCCTTCTCTCCTGCTGTGGTTTTGGGAAACTTAGCACATCTTCCATTGAGTTGGTTGCCATGTACAGATATATAGCTAATTAATTGCCTGTGGAAATCTCAAGATCACCGAAAATTACTGTTAGTCGAAAAAAACTCATAAAATTCATGAAAATTATTGTAAAAATTTGATTTAATTCCATGCAGGCCAGGGAGGACATATATTTCACCAATTTAATTATTGTTTTTTTTTTGAAATTTCCATGTTGAGATTAAGGAATTACATGTAATTCTGCTCTAAAACTGAAAACAAAACCCAGAAACAGGACAAAAATGGACCCATTAATTTTAAGACTGATATGTAATTGAAAATTGAAGATTGAGTAGTTATAAATTCACATTTCATTCCCTAAAAAAAATTCTTAGATCAGCTATATAAATAGTGGTTAGAAAAAAACAATAGAGAGCCTTCATTTCCTTCCAGAGAACTAATGAGCAAACAAAATGAGGAGAAAACTAAAAGTTGAATTAAAGCCAGAAAAGAACAACAGCAAAAGGCTTTACATTAGAAGAGAGAAAACCCAAAAAAGCTAAAAAGAAAAAAGAACATATACTTAATTATCTCATAAGGGAAGGAGAAAATCATTAACCCAGAAAAAACCAACCAAATCAAAGACATGTATATATATGTCTTGCTTTAATTAATTACCTGATGATTCTGATGGTTGGTAGAATAAGGATTCAATAAACATGCGAACAAGAGAGACTCTCTGGTGTGAAGTAGAGCTAATAAAGCTGTGTAGCTTGGAATTCAGATATGAGACTGGAAATTAACAGAAGAAGGAAAGAAGAAGAAGAAGAAGTAGTAGTACACTAGTGAATGGCAGGAAGGAGGAAGGGTGATTTGCGTCTATATATATATATATAAAAGGAAAGGAAGAAATAAAGCCAAGCAAGAACCGCAGCAGACGCCAACAGCCGAGACAGACTCCCAAGAAAGAAAGAAAGAAAGAAACAAAGTAAATATTTTAAATTTTTTTTTTTTTAATATCTTATAAAAATAAAAAATAAAAAGAGAAGAAAAGACAGAAGAAGAAGAAGAACTGAAGAAGGAGGATGTAATGATTACTTTTCGTATGAGATGAGAATGCGTTTGGCTTGCACGCAGAGAAAGCATGAAAACTCAAGCTGATCTGTAACAGACTCATTAGCTTCTGTGGGTCCCCATGTTCATGGTTCCGCTATTTCTTTAGACCCACTTCCTTCAATTCTTCTATACTTTCCAATTTTATTTTATTTTTTGAACAATTTCATATCAAATTTATTTATCATTTTTATTAAATTGCTTACTGTAAAACATATATATAATTATACTTATAGTTACATTTTTATAATTAGATTGATTAACATTTTTCTTTACAATTTTATATTTGAGTGATTTTAGGAAAATGGGCGAAAAACACACATGAGACAAGTGTTAGGTTAACTGGAGAATTCTTTTGAATATTTTATATCAATTCGTACTAATTTACTTTTTTTATATAGTTAAAATCAAAGTTAAATCATCTATATATTTCGAGTTTTAGAATTAAGTTTAAATCATGGCTCTTTTATTTTTTGAGAGAGATGAAATGGGTATAAAGTTATTTGATTGATTCATTATTTAAAGAGGATGTATATAAATAAATAAATGTAATGTAGATTGTGGGTATGAGCTAAGGTTGGTGGGACCATGATATTTGAAATGATGGAGGGAGAATCCAGAAACCTACCAAAGATGATCTTTGTCGATAGAGTAGGAATTAATAAACAAACAATGATTGATGATTGATTCCACTGAGATTTTATTAGCATCCTATGCTTCATATTATACATTTTTTCTAGTATAATGATAAACAGCCGCCCACAATACATACATTTGACATCTCATACTTCAAATAATTTAATTTAATTTAATATTATTTAGTGTGATGGGTGGGGGAACCAAAATTAACATTAGGTGCTTGGTGGGCCCACTATTCTCCAATAATTCTCGTGGGTCCCATGTGTCACACTTGTTGACCAGTCAAACTCCCTAGTCAAACATGTGGAAAGAGCAATTTGTTGTAGAATATAAACATGTGCCCGACACTTACTGCATCAGAGAGCAAAGAATCTGAAGTTTCCCGCCTGAGAATCTCAAATCCAAAACAAAACGCATTTATCCAGTACTCTTCAGTGTACCAACGCAACACGTTCCTCACTGGGTCCCACTAAAAAAAAAAACTAGATAAGACGATGTATACGGATTCTTAAAACCGTTGCATGATATTTAAAGCTCTTGTTATAATTAACTTAATCTCGATTACATCAAAGATTATCTTTGACACGTGGCGAGGTAAGATTGGGTGTTGCAGATAAGTTGATTGGTGGGGCCAAGGAGATGAATCCAGCTTGGTGAGTGAACACGTGGCGGAGAAGAAGAGAATATTGCGGTTTACGATAACAGATGATAGTGTGGCTTGGGAAGAAAGGGATAATTGGAAGAATTTTTTTTTGAGTGTTGATGGTTGGATGACACGTGGAAGATGACAGGAATTTATCAGCAAATGAAGAGGCGACACGACACGACAAGGGGACGACAGATAACCATCATTCTGATACATTGAGACAGAGCTTTTTAACGGACCAGTTTGTCGTCGTGCGTCAAACCGCCTCAGCGGGTTATAGGAGGAGAGCCAAGAAGTTTGATATCCAAACAGCTCCTTATTTCTTATTTTGTTTGCATGAGAATGAGAATATAGTTGTGAGCTTGCTTTGCTTTTAAGTTAGTAAGCTGTACCCACTACAGTGGCACGTGTTATATCGTTATCAAAAAACTTTATTTTTATTCTTACAAATTTAGTTTTATTATCTTTTTCTTTTCTTTTTTAATTATGGGCTCAAATAGTAATTTTATATTTAACTGCTTATTAGTTTTGCCCCTTATTCTTACATTTTAGACATTTTTTTTTTTTCACTTCCAAGATTTTTTTTATTATCAATTTTCCTACATTTATTAGGGGTCTCTTCCTTTGATCGGGTATGACTAATCTTTTCAGATTCGAACATAAAAGAGGCGTTTGGGCTGACCTTTACAACAGTGACAGATAAATAGAAAGCACATCCAGACTCAATTCGAGACTTAAATATCAATCTCACTTTTACTCAGTTTCAACTAACCAAACTACCACATAGTACTTGTTCGTAATTTTCAAGATTTTACTTCTACTTCCTTCATCCACGTTTTCAAATAATTTTACATCAAAAATTTAAGTAATTAAATATTAATTATATAAAAAAAATTTAATATTTAAATTTTAAAAAATCAATAGCATATTTTGTAAATTAGGTAATTCCTATATTTCAATGAGTTTGTCTTTTTAAATTAAGAGCAAAAATATAGAGGCAAATGATGTATACTAGCTTTGAATAAGCAGCTGGGCGTTTTGAAAACCAAAAAAAAAAATACAAACAAGAATTACTTGGAGATGGTGATAATTGTAGTTGGTATATAGTCTTTGTGAGTATTTCTCGCTGTTAGTTCTCAAATATAACATTATCTTCTTACGTACATGGTTGTGAAATTATAAGCATATTTATATCGGTAGATGCATGGTTGTGATATAATTTAGTATGACATATTGACGAGGGATAGATTCTTTGGTAATTAGATTTAACCAAGCATAACATATTAAATTATATTCCAACAAATCATTTTAAGTAAATTAGTATCTAGTTTGATTGCTAATTGTTTTTCCAAATATTGAAGAGAGAACATCCGTTTTCAATATGACCACGTGTCAATATATAGTTGAGTGTGTATATCATAGAGCAATGTTACATAAATTGAAAACACTATACTTATATAGTTGAGTATCATGTATATAATAGAGTAATGTTACGTAGATTAAAAAGATTATACCAAATTAATAAGAAGTTGGTTTGCTGATTCGAAAAATGAACTATGAGATACGGTGGTTAAAAGACTAATTACAAGTTCGAGCCTGTCGTCGTTCATCCCTATTGAGAGATGTGTAGTTACTCTTACAAATTTTTGAATCCAAAAAAATTAGTCTCGTCCTAAAAGGGAGGAAGACACATGTCGGGTGTCAAAAAATTAGTACCAAAAAAATAAAAAAATAAAAAAATAAAAAAAGAAACACTGTACCAAATTTTTATAAATTACTGTCACATCAATTTTTAACTTTAATACATTAAAATAACATATTTTTTAATGAAATCACAAATTTGACATGGATGTCTCACACCTTAGATTTATAGAAATTAGTGTGAGAATTTCAATGTCCATACTATTTTTCTATGTAATAACATTCTCTGCACCTTGCCATTTCGCGCCTATGTAATGAGAAGGTCGCTGACTGCGATTCAGGGTTTTGGCGACTGATCTAGCTTCTTGTGGTTAAGAAGAAGAAGAAGATCAGAAGCAGAGAGATGTCGTACCTACTCCCTCATCTGTACTCGGATTAGGCCGTCGATCAGGCGATTCTCGCCGAAGAACAAGGGCTCGTCGTGATTCGATTTGGTCACGATTAGGATGAAACCTGCACGGAGGCTTGTTGAAGCTTCTGGAGGAGTTTTTTTTTTTTTTTGAATGATCTGAGTGTTTTGGGAAATGGATCTTTCTTTGATTTGAGAAATTTGGGGGTTTATGTGGCGGAATTTGAAATCTGAGAAAGATCAGTGTGGTTGCCATTGCTCAAGTGCTCTGTTTTTTGAAGATCGGAGAAGAGAAACTGAAGAGGAATTTCAAGAAGTTTTGGAGGCCTGCGATCTTCCTTCTTTCGCGCGCGTGCCCTAGTTTCTTAGAACCGGTCGGTTGGCTTGTTTCTGTGGATTTTGGTTTCTGGGGGTTTCGTTGACCGAATCTGCGACGCTGCTTCGATCCTCTTTGCTCTCTCCTTTGTCGCAGGATTCGTGGATTAATACAAGACAAATGGTTACACCTCCAAGTCGCTCTCAACAGGAAACTGATTTTCTTGAACGAAGCAACAAAAAAGTTAAGATGAATGTGGATGGAGTGGAAGCGGATTTGTCGCCGATGGCGGACATAGATATGGTGGAGGAGACTCAAGCATGCAAGGAGAATGCTGAGGGGAATGGGATGTTCGCCCCCTTGCCAACATTTAGGGACAAACTTTTGGGCTATACGGGACGAATGGATGATGGCGAGACGTCCGATGAGGATTGGACCTCAGATGATGAAGGAGAGATGGGGGCTGAGGAGTCCGAGTCCGAGTGTCCAGTCATTCACATATCCAAAGAGGAGAAGAGGCGCTTACGTCGCCCATGGAGACAGTCACTTATTATCAAATTGTTGGGCAGAACAATTGGATTTACATTCCTGTTACGTAAGATTAAGGCCTTATGGCGTCCGAAGGCTCCTATTGAATTAGTTGCTATTGATCAAGACTATTTTCTTGTCAAGTTTGCCTCCAAGGAGGATTATGAGTATGCAAAATTTGAGGGCCCATGGATGATCTTTGATCATTATCTGACAGTGCGGCAATGGCATCCTAATTTTGACCCGGGCCAGGAGAACATGGATAGATTGTTGGTGTGGGTGCGAATCCCTTGTCTCCCAATTGAATACTATGACTATGACTTCCTCATGAAAGTAGGGGCGCGTATTGGTCGTCCGGTGAAGATTGATGATGCAACAAGCACCGTCTATAAGGGGAAGTTCGCGCGTATATGTGTGGAGGTAGATATAACCAAGCCACTTCTATCTAAATTCACTTTGCGACGTCGGGTTCGACGGATTGAATACGAGGGGATCCATTTAATTTGCTTTGATTGTGGATGTTATGGGCATCGGAAAGATGCGTGTCCAAAGAATGAGGGCCAAGAGACGCCTCATCACGGTGGACCGGCGGAAGTGCTGGCCGAAGATGTTAGAGATGTGGTCGGAGTTCAATCTAGGCCGGCTGAGCCTCCGGTGAATCAGGAAATAACCGAAAGTTATGGGCCATGGATGTTGGCTTCTAGAAGATCTCGTAGAGGTATGACCAAAACTGAAAATGGAAAGAGTGGGAGAGCTGGACGTGATCCTCGGGATATGCCACTGTTTGGTGCTAAACAAAATGCTAGTTTTCAGCAACATATTTCTCGGTATGCGGCATTAGCGGTTGAGGATAATCTTGAGGAAAATATTGATAGTGATCAACGAGATCGGCCGCATCTTGATAAGGATACTGGCGTGCACAAGGGCTCAGGGATATCACTTAATGAATATGTCAAGAGTAAAGGGAGAAGGCCCAATCTGCAAATAAATACTAAGGAAGTGGATAATGGCCCAAGCACTCAAGTGGCTGTAGAGACCAGCAATGCGGTTCGAATAAAGAAGAATTTACTGACTCGTGACATCACTTCTATCTCTTCTAAGTCCAAGCAAGCTGCCGCTGCGGAGGAACATATTGTGGTGCGTGGGTCCAATAGAGGTCAGCTGATTTCTCGATCGGTGGTCTCTCATCCCCAGCATCAGGTTGAGAACATGGAGGGTATTCATCCTACAATTAATTTGATACCAGAACATCATCAAGATCCTCCTATTGGGGTGGATTCTGGGCATGTTCCTGCTATTGGTAGGCGGGAACTTGGTGGAACAAAAGCTAATCCGGTGGGGGTGCATAACGAAGCTCCTAGTGACAAGGATGAATCGCTTGGGAGGATGGATATTGTTGATGGAGGGTTCTCCTCTTAAAGCCGTGCTTGTCAATTTTTTGGTCTTCGGTAGGGGTGGGTAGCCTATTTTCTCTTGTTTTTATGGATTTTATGATCTGGAATTGTCAAGGGGCGGCTTCGAAGGAGTTTCACCGTTCCCTGAAAGACTTGCTTAAGATGCATAAACCAGGCATATTGGGGTTGTTAGAGCCCAAAGTGAGTGGATCTCAGCCAGATTTTCTCTGTAAAAAGCTGGGTTTTGATGAATGGGTCCGGGTAGAATCATTGGGTTTCAGTGGTGGTATTTGGGTGTTCTGGCATAGTTCTTGTCAAATAAATATTATTGCTACTCATCCCCAGTTTATCCATATGAGGGTTCGGGATAGTAGTATGCATCAGTGGTTGTTATCTGTTGTTTATGGTAGTCCTACAGCCAGCTTGAAGAAGCTGTTATGGAGGGATCTTCATAAGAATGTTTTTGATATGAGTGAGCCTTGGATTATTGCGGGTGATTTTAATGCGGTGGTATGTTCCGAAGAAGTTAGTAGTGGGAATGCTGTGGCTCATCATGGCAGCTCTGGTTTTGGGGATTGGATTTTTGATCATGATTTGCTGGACATGGGTTTTTCCGGACAAGCCTATACTTGGAGTAGGGGTATAGGGGATCAGTTTAAGGGAGCTCGCCTGGATAGAGTTTTATGTAATTTAGCTTGGAGGCATATGTTTGAGGACGCTAGAGTGATTCACCTTCCTAAACATCACTCCGACCATGTTCCTATCTTGGTTCGTTTAAAGGGTTCAAGTGCCACTGTGAGGCCAACGCAGTTTAAATTTCAGGCAGCTTGGCTGACTCATCCGGGATTTTACAATGTCATCAAGGAGAATTGGAGTCGTGACCGATCTTTGGATACAAATAATCGGCATATAGCCTCGGTTCTTACTTCATGGAATAGTACCGAGTTTGGGAGTATTTCTAGGAGGAAGAAGAGGCTCTGGGCGAGACTTGCAGGCATTCAACGTGTCTTATCTAAACACCCTACACACCGTATTCATCTTTTGGAATCTAAGCTTAAGAAGGAGCTGGACCTTGTTCTGTATCAAGAAGAACTTTTGTGGTTTCAGAAATCTAGAGCCGACTGGATCCTTTCGGGTGACCGCAATACCAAGTTCTATCACGCTACTACAGTCATTCGTCGGAGTAGGAATGTCATTGAGAGGTTAAAAGGTGCAGATGGAAATTGGGTTTCAGATTCAGCTCAGTTAAAGCATCTAATTCAATATTTTTATACCAGGTTATTTTCAAAAGAACCTTGCGGGGATATGTCTGATTTTCCTAAAGGGGGTTTTCCAATTCTTGATGGTGCTGTCATGGCAAGGATTCATCAGCCCTTTGAGATTGAAGAGATTCGTCAGGCTTTATTTGATATGGCTCCCTTCAAAGCGCCAGGCCCGGATGGTATTCATGCAGGTTTTTATCAACGCCTCTGGCCTATAGTGGGGCCTTCTGTCTACAAGCTTGTTCAAGACTTTTGGGTGTCAGGAAAGCTTCCAGATGGGATCAATGATACTCTGTTAGTATTAGTACCGAAGGTTCAACATCTTGAATTATTGACCCAGCTTAGACCTATAAGTCTCTGCAACGTGGGCTATAAACTGATTACAAAAGCTATGACAAATAGGCTAAAGATGATCCTCCCTAGTCTTGTATCTCCCAACCAAAGCAGCTTTGTTCCTGGTCGCCAAATTACAGATAATGTCATTGTGTATCTAGAAGTCCTTCATTCAATGAGAACTAAGAAGAGTGGTGCATCTCATATGGCAATTAAGATTGATCTTGAAAAGGCCTATGATCGATTATCTTGGGATTTTATTGAAGACTCGTTGAAGGAGATTGGTCTTGGTGATGGGTGGATCCGAAACGTGATGCATTGTGTTTCTTCCTCTAGGATGTCGATTGTCTGGAATGGGGATCTTTTGGATTGTTTCTCTCCTGAGCGCGGAGTTCGGCAAGGGGATGCAATTTCGCCTTATCTTTTTGTTCTGTGTATTGAAAGATTGGGTCATTTGATTAATGGGGCAGTGGAGCGAAAGGAATGGAAACCCATACAGCTTTCCCGTTATGGTCCTTCTATTTCCCACCTTTTCTTTGCAGACGATATGGTTTTGTTTGCGGAAGCATCTACAGAGCAGATAAAGGTTATTATGAAGTGCCTGGATTTATTTTGTGCGTGCTCGGGCCAAAGAGTTAACTACCAGAAATCTCATATATTTGTATCTCACAATGTGGAGCTTGCGGTGGCTCAAGACATATCTACTATCTCTGGTATTCCCCTTACGGACAACTTGGGTCGGTATCTTGGTGCTCCCTCCATTCATGGGAGGGTCCGACCTGCTGACTTTCAGTATATCATTGAGAGAGTGACTACTCGATTGGCGGGGTGGAAGACAAAATTCTTGTCCTTTGCGGGTAGATTGGTTCTAGTTAAATCGGTACTTAACTCTATTCCCATGTACATCATGCAGACTATGGTGTTACCAATAGGGGTGTGTAATACCATTGATAAATTAGTTCGACGTTTTCTATGGGGAGGGTCTAATGAGAAGCAGGGCGTCCACCTCATTAAGTGGGAAATCATCATCAAACCTATGGAGGACGGTGGTCTTGGCATTAAGAGTATGGCTTATATGAACTTGGCTTTTTTGGCCAAATTGGGATGGAGACTAATTACAGATAAGAATAGCTTTTGGGCCAGAGTTGTTTCCATGAAGTATCTGCATCGGGAAGCTACTATTGATAGGTTGCAGCCTAAGAATGGGGCTTCCAATGCGTGGCGGGGCATTGTTAAAGCCGCGCCTATTTTACGTAGCGGAGTGCGGGCTCTAGTTCATAATGGTAAGGACACTCTTTTTTGGCTTGATACATGGGTAGGTGAGGTGGCCTTAATCAATATGAAAATGCGGGATTTGAGTTTGGTGGAGATGTATAGGCCTGTCTCAAGCTATTGGGTGAAGGGCTCAGGGTGGGACTGGAATGCTCTATCAGGTTTACTCCCTTTTGAGGTTGAAAATAAACTTGCTGCTGTGCTCTTATGGGATGAGAAGGAGGTTGCAGATGGCATATGTTGGGGAGCTTCTAAGAGTGGCATATTAACGGTGACCTCTGCTTATACTATTTCTACTGGCACTCTTATGGGAGATCCTAATTCCCTTTGGAGGATGATTTGGAAGCTTAAAGCTCCTCAAAGATGCAAGACTTTTTTGTGGATGGTTGCGCATCGAAAGATCATGTGCAATGCTGAGCGGATGAAAAAGGGTTTTACCATGACACCTGACTGTATTGAATGTGTGGGATGTATCGAGGATGTTGATCATATTTTTCGAAATTGCTCTAGAGCCGTGCAATTATGGAAGCGTCTATTGCAGACAGGTGAGTATCATTTCCAGAGCAATTTGGATTTCCAAAGCTGGCTTGCTCATAATCTTGCTGGCGTTAATGATTGTAATGTTGACTATGACTGGGCTTCCTACTTTACAGTTGCCGTGTGGGCTCTTTGGAAATGGAGGAATGATTTAGCATTTCGTAATCTTCGTTTTCACTTCGAGTATAGCATGACTTGAATTAAAAGGAAAGTGGCTGAAATCTTTCATGCTTTTCAAGCCAAAGTGGCGGTCCATGATGATGGACTGATAGAGAGGGTGAAGATGGTAGGCTGGTGTGCTCCCAACCATGGTTGGACTAAGCTTAATACTGATGGATGTCTTAAGAATGCTTCATCGCGAGCAGGGGGTGGCGGTCTTCTCCGTGACTATCGTGGTATGTGGTTGAGGGGGTTTGTGGCTAATATTGGTTCTTGTACTGCAACTGAAGCTGAATTATGGGCTGCTGTTCATGACTTACGTCTTGTTTGGGAGGAGGGCCATCGTTCTATAGTTTTCGAAACAGATTCGGCTATGGTGGCTGGTTGGTTAAAAGGCAATAGTATGCCGCAGCTTAGCCTTTCCAACTTGGTAAATGAGTGTAGAAGACTCCTTCAGAGAGATTTGATAGTTCAAGTTGAGCACATTTACAGAGAAGGCAATAGAGCAGCAGACTATTTGGCTACTGAGGCTTTGAAGTTCAATCGGGGAGTGTGTATCCTGTCTTCCCCTCCCCGTGGGTTATCCAATATTTTGAGGGAAGATGCAACTGTGGTTTCTTGGCCTAGGAGAGTTCGAGATGTAGTGTGCTAGTTGTTCCTGCTGGGTATTCCCTCTCTTTTCCTTTCCAAAAAACATATGATATAATATTATCTTCTTTGAATTCATCAGTCTTAATGATCGCTTCTACGTGTTCTATGTACATGGCCTAATGTGGGTTTTGATGAAATTAGTAAATATAAGAATTTAAGAAGTTTTCATAATAGCCTAGGTTCAAGACACTCACAACATATAAGTATAAATAATACAAAGACATTAATGAAAATGACCTTTGTTTATATTATTTTAGATATGTAAGTATTAAAAACATATTCTATATGTTTTAAATTAAAATTTATAAAAAAATATTTATTTTTATAATATATAGTTAGAATAATATTAATAATAAAAAAAATCAGAGAGAATAAAATATATGTTTGATTTTTCTGGTTTTTTTGTTTATAGATTAAATTACACAATCTGTCGTGAACCACTATTATCTAATTACTTCATTTATCATGCAAAGACGTTGCCGCAGTTGTTTGGGTGACCGGTAGAACCGCACCCATACAAACAATACATAGATCGCGCCTAATGATATGCTTATCAGTATCTTGGTAGGTAATTCAACATCTCATTAAGATTATGTTAGAGAATATCTAGGACTTATCTCTTGTAGCCACCACGTCACATATATATTTTTTCAACAAGTCTCAAATTTTCTTCGTAGTCCTCCATTTAAACATGGCTCATGAAATTTTTGAAATTCGGGATAGTGATGTTACTGATTTATTGAATGATGATGACAACAATGTCAATGCCGATGCTCATGCTCATGAGCATGATCGCGAATACCTCAAATCTTTGCTTCCTGGTTACCGATTTGCACCCAAAGATGAAGAACTTATTCACCATTATCTTATCAAGAAAGTCAAGAATCTTGAGTTACCTCCCAACAACTTTATAGATCAGAACATCTATGAATGTAATCCAGCAGTTCTAGCCGAATGAGGAGCAAGTACACCATGAATTCTACTCCAATTTTTGTCAGAATTATGCGTCTAGTTCTTCACTCGATCTTCCTGATCGTCCTCCTCCTCTTTTTCCAGCAGTGACGACTGAGCCGTCTTTTAATGGCTATGTAGAATATGATGATGGAGTGCCGCCTCATCAAAATGATGACTGCAAATGAATTAATTAATTAGATTACATATAAGGGTAACGGTATTACCTTTACCTTTGAGTTATGTGCAGATACATCAGTCAATACAATTAAATGGTGCATGCAACTAACGACATGTTTCTTTGAATGTCAGCTATAAATGTCACTTTAACATTTTACTCTACTAGTTTTTTGATCTCTTATCTCTTTTATTCATATATTCATTTTCATT